>JBBPTV010000551.1:0-19213 GCA_038094275.1 Tubosaeta brunneosetosa | reverse complement strand
AAGCGCTGCATTTCAACGACGACATCGGCTCTTTTTGATCGTTGACTCTGATGCTGGCACCCTTGCTGTGAGACGACGACATTCACCAAAAAAGGATGTCGGAGCGGTACAACTGGTATTGGCTGCGCGTTGGCCGGTGGCCAAGTACTAGCCACAGTCCAGTGTCTCGATCCCTGGCATTCTCCCGTAGCTATAATAGCTCGGGACCCACACAGCGTTATTTCTGCTGATTCGTTGTTAGCTGGTCCCCATTGGCTCAACTGGTCTGGACCTGTTCCTACCTATAGTCACTGGCAGCAGCATCTGTGATGTTTCGGATCATTCCTTCGAATTCTGTCATGACATATTCAATCTTACACCAAGGTCCGGACCGGCAAGTAGTCATTATTGAGCTCGCGCGCTGTTCTCACCGACTCTCTTATCGCACGAACTGGCTGCCAGCATCGCCAGGAAAAAGAAGATCCACGAATCCTACTACCCAGGCTCGTGTTCGTCAGTTGACATTTGATACTGGAATGATACTATGCGTAAGTACTACTTATGATCTTATTCCTCCAGATCAGAACTATTTGTTGACCGAAACGCAGGGCGCTCCCTCTGTATAAGACTCCTGCGAAATCGACGGTTCTTCAGCAAGCGTAAGGATTCTACATCTATCCCGGCTATCAGCTGGCCTCGGTCGAGGACATTCTTCAAGAGCATAAAAGAGATCAGGGCGATACCTGGTGACGACGAATATTCTGAGCGACTCCTCTTACAAAGCAATCTGATCCGGAAGACTTGAACAAGGGCACATGTCTTGTGAGCGGCTGTTGCGGTACCGGAACGAGTGATCGTTCGGATGGCCATTTCCCCCTGCTGATCGCTGATGCGTAGGAGACGACAAGTGGGGAATCACTGGTACTGCCTTTTCTCACGAACGTCGTATCATGCGACTTCCTATCGCTGATTTGACATCCCCAAACCCGTCCTCCGATCACACCGCCTGGAATATCGTCCAGTCTAGAGGCAAGACCGACACTAATACCGGGAAGCATCGGTACATCAAAACAGTAGGACATGTTTGAGGCTGTGGAACACGGGGATAAAGGCCATCGCCGGATCTGGTATGGGAGCCTACAGAAAACGGCATGATGCCCCTTGGCAAGCTGGAACGTCATATATACGGCCCGTGCTGTCCAAGAAACCCGAGGGATGCGCCAAAGAGTCATCTCGAGGTGTGATCGGTTTAGTGCTTGTTCCCGAGATTCGACCCTTGCTGAAGATCATCTGTTTGTTGACCATGTCGCTTTGCTGTGCAGTGACTTCCTCAGTTCGCCTGATCGAGTCAGTGTGTGTTGTTCCTCACACTAATGTCCCACTATGCAATCCACGGGACTGAATGCGAGGGCGAAAAGCAAGCATTCTGCAGTGCTTACGGACATGTTAACGACTTACTACGGCATCTCCAACAGAAAGATGAAGACATTTTGGAGTGTGTATGAGTTATAAATGGTTCATACCTCACTTCGTCCCCTCGAGGTTTGCAGAAGTGACAGCCAGAGACAGACCGCCTGGCCATTTTCTGTAATGGGCTCATCAGAAGTGAAAGTTCAAGCGAGGAGAGACGTACACTCTACCGGACCACCTGAGCACTAATGTGCGCACCACCTTCATGCGCTACTGGAGTCCATACTCGTATAGTCAACTTCTAGGATCCCCTCCGACTCTGTCTGTGTTCTATCCTCCCACTCTTTGTCTTCGTTATGATCGTCACGGTCCGCAAATAAGATCGTGCTCCGAAGAGTATCTGGTCCAAAACCTGTCCCAAACCCGAATGCGGTATCGACATGACTTGGTTGGTTGCCTCGAAGATCGCGTGCATAAAGTTCCCGCAAATGCAATATAAATCGAGGAACAAGAGTGACCGGAGGTACGCTCTGTAGCAGGGTACACAGGACCGAAAGCGATCCGATCGGCAAGGGCGCGTCATAATACACGAAAGTAACGAGTGCGAATAACAGGATGCTATCCATGATAATACGCAGTTAGTCGGTGATACGGAAGAGAACGTTTTGCAAGATGTAGACATACGCGATAAAGTAGATTATGCCGTCCACCACGAGGCATCTTACGTATCTGCTGAGTTGCAAACGGTTCGTCAGCTTGTGCACCTGACGTATTTCCTTGACAAGTCGAATAGCGGTGAGAAGGCACATCAATACGCCGAGAGCGAGCATGGCAGACACAGGCAACTGTTCGAGCCAAATCGGGGCCAGGTTTACCAGCTCGCAGTATGAGTAATTAAGAACTTGAATGGTACCATCTAAGACAGATATGAAAAAGGATCTATTAATTGTGCATCATACAAAGTCGTTTTAACTTACTTCCAGCGGTGATGCTCATCCGAGCCTCGCCTAATATGAAGTATACGATCATGGAAATCACCTCCGTGCCATAGAGCGTGAGGAGGCTTCCGAGGACAAGCTTTGATTGTTCGTATAATGCCCATATGCGGAGAATCATCAGCACTACGTCCACAAATATAAGTCATTACGCTGACAACCAGAGTGAAATCTCACAGTCCATAGTAAATATAAAGATGGAGAAGGTCCAGGTGCTGAGGATGTAAAGCCCTTCGCCTTAGAAATCGTCTTGATGAGTGCAAACATTGGAATCACACACAGCCGTGCTCACATCTATCGACGTGCCATCAGCTGGAATCTTAGTCAGTAAAATATGAAGTATAAATCCGTACATCTACGGTGATCAAACATTTTAGTACGTTTATTGATCACCAGAGTGATAGAAAAATACATACATTTTTGGGGCCAGGCAAAAAAGAACTCGCCACTTGAATGAAGTCGTGGTTAGATCAATGAGCTCGTTATTTCAAGTTCTGGACGCACAGAAGGCAAACAATCTACAGATTAGGGATCAACACTTTAGGTGTAGCTTGTTGTAGGAAGCAACATACGTGGTGTTACACAATGCAGAATAACGACACTAAAAACCAGGAATATGTTCAATTGGCATCATAGACTCGGTGATGGCACGTACGAGGACATATAGTGTAGACACCCACGTCCATGGCTTGGTCTGTAATCGTATCAGGATAAAGTACTGTACCGAGTAAAGAAACCAGTTACCCAGATATATTCTACCTGAAAACATATCAGGGAACGAGATTTGCATATGAGGACGAGCACAACACCCACCTCCTTTGAAAATGTAAGGGCTAGTCATGATTTCATATTTGTCCAACACGAAGGAACAGAACGCTGCAAGGAGCACTTACAATAATCATACCAGATGGCGGTAATAGTCAAGACTACGAGCGCGATAAGTGTTAGGAGCAAGAAGTGAATAGTGGACATACGAGACAGAGAATTGTTCAAGTGGATGTTCTCGACGGCTTGCCGGACACTCGTAGATGACATGCAGTTGACGCAGAAGGTATGATGAGGTGGTGATGTCCAAGGGGTGATGTCCAGGGGGGTGGTAGATTGTCAGTACGAAGTGCCTGGTGCACAATTTAAGATGCTGAAAAGATAAGCCGCGCCGGACAGACTCCGATCATGATGGCGGAGGGTCGTCGGAGGTAAGTCGCACAAATGTATGACCGTGTGGTTGGACTGAATTTGAAAAGGAAATTGGCACCTTTCATCGAATAGCTCAGCGCTCAGAACATGCGAGCACAGCCCGGCTGTTGATCAAAAGGCAGGACGACATGGGCGCGAGGATAAATGGATGATTAATCCTGTGTGGGAGCCACTGAAGTAATGTAGAGTTTACGTCACGGCGCAGCACCTTACTTTTACTCCCGGACCGGCTTTTCGGGCATTCTGGCGAGATTTCGAAGAAAAAAAGGTCGGCGATGTCTGTTCTTTAGTCACTTTCAATAGTTGAGTAGAGCATCGCCCAGATAAGCTCACAATGAAGAGAAGTTTGGTCCGTGGGAAAGCGACTTTAGAGTGTCACATGTCACATGTCACATGTCGCATGCCTGCTCGCCACAATTATTGATGCCCGAACGTCAACACGTAAACGGGTCCTTTCTTTTTTCGTTCCCCTCTCTCTATGATTGCCACCTACTCCACTAACATCGCGCTCCTGCGGATGGTTTTTATTTAGTCCACTCCCGTTGGACCTGAGGGTCGTTCAGATTAGCATGCCGCGATGTCGAGTCAGGTAGCAATGCAAGTTCTTTGGTTCATCACTCTTGTCAATGCTACGGACAGCGCAGTATTTCCAGATGCAGTGCTGCACATTCTTCATGAGGCGAGTCCACCCAGCTTGCATGTGCCGTTTAATAACCGGCTAGTGCGCACTCAAGCGATGCTAGGGGTGGTGCTAAAGTGCGAGTCGTTTCGTGATGCGATCAATCATAAATGGCACCATGGTGCAGTGTTGTAGGTCTATTGATCGATAAGGGTGTACGAATCTGCCAGATCAATTGCCGAGGTTGACAGATGCAGCCACGCTGAAACGAAGCTGTCATCTCAACAGACACTTCAGTCGTAATAAGGCGAATTGCTCCATCGATCAGTTTGTGCCCTCGTTGTCGCTCCCTGGCCGAGGTTAACTTGCTGAGGGAGTAGCAAGGAATGCGACTGGCGCTTTTAAATCTTACTCGCAAAGAGGTTACCCCGGTGATACTCGAGCGTGTATACGCAATTTCTGTGTCGATGGAATTGTGGGTTCTTCCAATTTGAGCGAGTGATCGTCCGTTGGTGGAAGGTACATGTGTTCCTCTGATCGATTGATGTTAACACCTAGCTTGCAACTTCCTTGCTGCCGATGGTCCCCCACTCGTATTTACTGAAGACGCGCGAAGAAATTTGTTACATGTTGTGCTGCAGGTAGCGAAGACACATGAAGCCGACGATTGGGATCTTAGTCCGCCTAGCCATGGGTGTTTCATTGTCACTTGAGTCTCACCGGGTTGTCAGAGATGTTCTCGAGAAAGCACTTCAGGTCTTCAAGCTCAAGCTCAAGCTCCTAACTGCTCTTCCGCCTTACGCGTGTCTATTCACCTTTTACGTCTCAGTCCATGAGATTTTTGTGAAGGTCTTTTGGCGAGTAGGAGCAGATCGGGAGAGAAATATCTAATGATCATTATCTGTCTTCAAAGTAGATGGTATTTTTTGTGCTATAATTACAAGCCTTTGTAACGAAACAAACTAACTCCCACACCACTACGAGCTGCCGCGCACCCATCCTGTTCGCGTGCCCGATCCAGTCCTATCGAGAACAACTTCCCCGACGATGACGAGTTGTCCCCATCAGTCCGATCTATCAAGGCTTCTGCAGCCAAAACTTAGCCAGTCAGTTCATCGTGAGGAGTGTACGCAGTGCTTTGACAACCAGGTGCGTCCGATCCCGCCATCGCGTCCAAACGCCCTTGTACTGTACTGAGTGGGTGGGAAGGACGGGGACGAAGGTGTCGATGTTTGTCTCGTCTGTTTCAACGGAGGGTGCCTGGGTCAAGATCGCCATCACGCGCGCACCCACGTCGCAAGATCGGGCCATACATTTACTTTAAACGTCAAACGAAGAGCCAAACCGAAATCTAACGATCGCGTGCGTGTTGCGCTCCTAACCTTGCACGACAACGACTTACTCTCATCAGGGAGATGACGAACCCCCCGCCAAGATCACAAAACTCGCCGTCGTTCAGGAACGCGAAGAAGACAAATACGACCATCACACAACGCTCAAATGCTGGAAATGCGATACTACGAATGGAAAGGAGATCATCGCAGACGACGATACGGTTTGTGTTTCCTATCCCCCATTTTCACAGCGCTTTTTCACGCCCTTTTATGATCGGCAGACGAGACATTTGACGGACGGGATCATGCACTCACTCTCGTCCGCACGTCAGTCTGAGGTCAAGGCCTGGGAGGAGGAAATCGACCCTTGTGAGCATACGCTGCTGCTCGAACAACTCGTAAGCGGGACCATTCCCGCTGAAGGTGGGCGATCCACCCTACTGCGGCGGTCCGATTTGAATGTGAACATAGGACTCGCTCATTGCGCTTCTTGCGAGTTGACAACCAATTTGTGGCTTTGTCTGTCTTGCGGTGCACTTGGGTGCGGACGTTCGCAGTATGGTGGAATCGGTGGAAACAGTCACGCGCTGGCACACTTTCAAGCGACTCAGCATCCGGTTTGCGTGAAGCTCGGAACAATTACGCCAGAAGGCGGAGCAGGTGTGTAAGCACACATTTCTTGAGATAAACTGACTAGCTATCTTCTAGACATTTATTGTTACGCATGCAACGACGCGCGTGTGGATCCCGAATTGATCACACATCTCGGTGCATTCGGAATAAATGTGACGTCCCAAAAGAAGACGGAGAAAAGCATGACGGAGTTGGTGAGGCATTTTTTACTTGAGGATCGATTTCTTCGGGTGCTCATGGTGTTTGCAGCAAATCGAACAAAACCTGTCGTTTGAGTTTTCGCTTCTTGCAGAAGACGGAAGCGCTCTGACACCCGTCTTCGGCCCGGGAGCCACTGGACTCAGTAATCTCGGAAACAGGTAGGGGTGACTCGCATCGGGCAAGGCTTACTACTCACTCAATTTTCTCTTCAGCTGTTACATGGCGTCCGTCCTACAAATGTTGTTCTCACTTTCCCCCTTCAGAGCACGGTATTATCGCCAGCCAACATCAGTCCTGTCTGAAGAATATGCTTCTGAACAAGCTACGGTGCATTGGGCCTCCTGTAGTCAGTCACTACCTGCGGATTGCCTCGAATGTCAACTTTTCAAGCTCGGGGACGGGCTGTTGAGTGGTCGCTACTCCAACCCACACACCGGACAACGTCCGTTCGGCTCCTTTTGTGTCAACGGTGAAAGCTGACCCCTACACAGCACCTTCAGGTCCTCTTGCGCATCCCGCTCCGGACAACGGGCCCTGGCAGACGGGTCTCAAGCCCGCAGGGTTCAAGGCACTTGTCGGAAAGGGCCATGCCGAGTTTGCGACCATGCGACAACAAGACGCCGAAGAGTTTTTTGGACATCTTCTCACCGTGCTCAGAAGGTATAATCACCAGGTCAGAGGCGGTGCACCAGGTAAGTATTTACTAGTGTCCAGGGACATGCCTCGTCACACTGTTGTAGGTCAGGATGAACCAACAGAAATCTTTTCGTTCGGATTGGAACAACGATTGGAATGTTTGGGATGTCATCGAGTCAGGTACCGCATTGACAATGCAGACGTTCTGAGTCTCGGTGTCCCGGCGACGGTGGTTTCTGAGGGTACCCCGGATGCATCAAAAGAAACCTATTTGCCAGTTTCGCTTGAGTCATGCCTTGCACTTTTTCTTGGAGAAACTGGGCAAGAAATACTGGAATATCAGTGCGAGGCAGGCTGTGGAAAGACACAGGCAGTCAGAAGGACGCAGCTTGCTACATTCCCTGACGTTCTCGTCATTCACACCAAGAAATTTCAGCTCAAGAATTGGGTTCCTACGAAACTAGGTCTGGACTCATCTACGTGACGTGTTCCTAAGACGCACTAAGTTTGCTCACAGACATTCCTATCATCCTGCCCGAACAGGATCTCGTTCTGGATAAATACATTGGAAAAGGTTTACAGGCAGGGGAGCAGGAGCTGCCGGATGCACCGTCTTCGGATTCTTTGACACTACCGCAATTCGATGAAGAAGCGATGGCTCAGCTGGAAGGTATGGGCTTCCCATCTGTAAGATGTCAGAAAGCGTTACTCGCGACTGGCAACGCCGGTGCTGAGGCTGCCATGGAGTGGTTGTTCAATCACATGGAGGATCCCGGTATGTCAAATGCCCGTCGGACTGATAAAGATTACTGAAAATATCCCCAGACATTGATGAACCTATCCAGCTCAATGCCTCGACGGGTTCGAGCATCCCGGAGCCGCCAGCGGATCAGGTCGCGCTGCTTGCAGACATGGGCTTCACGGGCGCCCAGGCACGTAAAGCTCTCTTGGAAACTGTATGTGATTTTACAGCCGTTTCCATTGTACCCCACTGAGGTGATGTGTAGGGGGGAAATCCAGAACGGGCAGTCGAGTGGCTGTTCAATCATCCCGATGACACAGGCGACTCGATTACGGCTTCCACCGAGTCGGCGAAAAAACAATCCATCCCCGGTTCGGCAGCCCTACCAGCGGTCTACCGACTCAAGGCGTTCATTTCGCACAAAGGGCCGAGTGCGCACTCTGGGCATTACGTTGCCCACGTTCGATTGCCGCAGCTGCAGTCGGGAGATGCGATAGAGGTTGATGGGAATGAAGGATGGGTGTTGTTCAATGACGAAAAGGTGGTGTTGGCTGACTGGGCGAGCGTGAAAGAACTTCAAAAGTTGGCATACATGTACGTGTTTGAGAGGGTCCTGTTTGTCTAGGAACTTGAGTAAGGCCAGCGAGGTCACCGGATCGGATCGATCGATCACTGATCGTGTGATTCACTGCTCTTTTTTTTTCCACGCTTCAACGATAGGCATCGAATCGAGCATGATGACAACTGCAGTCGCAGTGGGCTCGTGCCTTAGACCAAAGCCGTTGGAGCCTCTTTCCAGAACGCAGCGCTACCGTATACACATGACGCCCATCGGTGTCGGGTGACAGTTGTGGACTCGATCCTGGGTTGGCGGTAGGCACTCCAGCGGGTCCCTACGCATGCAAGAACTGGGTCAGCTGTACATTCACCCCGAATGTGTACATGGTGATTGATTCGGTTCCCTCCATCATTGGTATGATGCTGACATGCGGAGGTGCGTAAGTTTGCCTACGGTTGTGTATTAAAGATGAATGGTTACCCTGCATGAACCTGTACCGTTGGGTACTATGAATCGGGTAACCTGGATCCAAGCCCGATCCTGGGCGGATCAAGCTCTCGAGGACCGCTGGAACTGCCTCCCAGAAGGACGCGATCTCTGAGGACAAGGTGCATCAACCTCTTCATAGTTTGACCATGCTACACAAATAAATACCCTCTCCCGTGTATGTGTATTTTATTTGGACTCTGTTTTCGTCTGTCAGTTACTAACGCCTGCTATCTGGATTCTATGATAACATTCTCACGATGTCCGGTAACTGATTGTAATATCATCCGGCCTCAGCATCTGGCTAGCGGCATGCGAGGCACATTATCGTTGTGTCATTATGGCGGTGCATTGATTTTGACGAGCTCGATTGTGTTCTTCAATCGTGCGGCTAATAGGAATATGGTACGGTCTTTGCCATCTACATTCACCCGAGCACCTGGATTCCAGTGGCAAATTCTTTTTGCCTCAAACCTGAGTGCTTGCGAAGCACAGGATAATCCGCCGGCTTGCGCGGCCCACAGGAATCGCGATACGTACATAAGTATGGTGCAAAACCGATGTCGTACGTATGTCCATCACTTCTGGTCTGCGTTGGTGGGAAGCTGATTGCGTGGCTTATCCTTGTTAAATACCTCCTTGGAAACTACTGTCTCTATGTACGTTCCCTATCAATGACTTCCCCTCTGCAGCAACTCGTCGCAGCTATTCAGCGGAGTGACTATATCTCTAGTATGTTCCGAGTGGTCTGCTTCCTGCCAGGATTTATTTCTCTTCCAAGTCGTGGTCATCACCGTTGTCGGATATGACTATAGTACGCTGCCCCTTTCGATATTTTTTTTCGGCGGATGAACAACATTTCCAGTACTTACGTTCTCCACCGAGGTAGGTTTCACAATCGCGCTCATGGCACATATATCTGATGTGTTCCATTGAAGATAGAGTTCATTTGGGTAATTACACTCGGCTTTTTTAAGACCGATATAGTGTGTTCTGACGCGGTCGCAGAACAAACCCTGGACGTGGGTGTCTACTTTGTTTGTCATTGTACGAGCTTGGTACTCTATGATGCCACTCAATCATGAAATATAATTTTTTAGTGTCGTTATTCTGTGATTTGTGCCACCATGTATGTATTTGCCTTTTGTGATATATCAACCCCCTCCTGATTCATGCGCTAGATCTGGCTCTATCTGTATGCCTGGAACTTGAAAATGGTGGTCGATAATCTGACCTGATTCAATTCAAGTGAATGCTTCCTTTCTTCCTTGGCCGAGTGAAAAGGTACTTTCTTGGCACCACCGGCATTCAGAGATATCTAAGGGTTTCGACTGCTATAGACGTATGTGCCATACTTTGTCGCTACGTAGATCATCGAGGCGACACTCAAGTGTTACCTACCCTCATATAGATGTGAGTACGTTCGTCTGTGCTTCCAATGCATTGTGCTCTAATTATTGCCACAAGGCAGCATCGTTCTCCTTTTTCTGGAATGGGGCATTTGGAGTGTTCTCTGCTCAGCAAATCGTAAGGCCCCGTTTTTACTTCAAGCACACTGAAGTATATTGTTGGACACAGTGCTAATGGTTCTTCGTGTACGGGCATTATACAACCAATCAAGGCTAGTCCTGGGCCTGCTTTTCATTCTCTACGTTGTGGAGGTGATCTCGTCCTTTATGTATTTTCTTCTGCTTGATGTCCCATCTGATCATGGTGAGTTAGATGACCCTACAACATACGAAGCAGAACTCACCCGGACTCCTCCGCACATAGCGGCCACTGCCCAAGTGCTCGAGTTATCATTTTGCGTGTCCACGGACTTGTTTGTCACTACTTGGCTCCAAATTTTGTCTGCTGTTCTCCAGATTGTCCTTGGCGCATCGATGTGTCTCTTCACCGCTGTTCGATTCATCGACGAAGTAATTCAAATGTACAGGGTGGCGAAATGCTTCCATCTCAACCGTTACATGAGATGTCTTATGAGGGATGGCTTGACCTACTTCTTGGTGTACGTCCAATCTTTCTGTTTTGTAAGTGAAGCTAATCCATTACCATGGATAGCGACCTGTTATTTTCGGTTTTTACTATGCTAGATAACATAAGAGCTAAAACACCATACGGATGGCTGTTCCTACTGAGTGCTGTGTTGAGGACTATCCCTCCCACCACTCTCATCCCAAGATTTGTCTTGGGTTTACGGGAGGTCCATGCGAACGGTCTTTGGAACGATGGGATAGACACAGCATTTGGTTTTGGGTCGGAATTCTGGCAAGGTGCTCTTCGGAGTACGGTTGTATTTGCAGATCCTAGGTTGACTGAGGGTGGAGAGCAGATGGATGTAATACAGATGGAGGTCCAGGAAGTGCACCGCACGCACAGTCATGTGTGTTAGAGGGTGTCTACTATGGTTGCTGATGGCGCAAACTTTCACGGGTGAGCGGTGCTACATCCATCACCGTCCCGTGATGTTACAAAATCTTGTGATTATGATAAGGAGGAAGAACGGTCCGATAATGACAAGTCATATGGTGTTCGTCATCACTTATCCTCTGTCGCAATCCCTTGCTTTTCGGTATCCGTGGTAGTCCGCCATCACTCAATGACACGCCCACGTATAGCATTCGACTCGTTGACCTGTGATCGATCCCTAGAAAAGCACTTCAGCGAGATCACCGGTGTAAGGACACACCCGGTTCAACCAGGGTGCAATCGGGCGATGGAAGGATAAAAAGTATTGGCGGGCGCAGCCATGGTACCCGCAGGACTGCGATGGAAGAACAAATAGTCAACGAAAGGCCACAGTGATGTTCACCATAGATGGACGACGCGCAGCGCTGGGAGTCTCGCCGAATCTGATCCGTGTTGCGAAGGGCATCCGGCGGTATCATTATTATACGGGTGACGTACTTTGTAGGATCGCGTCAGACATGACTCTGTGACATAAATCATCCAGAGGGCACGGTGAACATACCGGGAGAGACAAGATGCGAGTCAAGGATGCCATGTCTTGCTACGGACATGGAAAACATCTGGGGACGATCCAAAAAAGACTGACAGTGGAATGTGGGAGACGTTTGAGATGTACACATCCCAGGCCTTCAAGTGTGGAAGTTCAAAACAATTGAGTCTAGGGAGACTGTAGATGCCGTTTGAGCAACTTGAGTATCACACATAGTATGGCTCATACCCAAGTCGTTCATCCCGAATGGCTGGCGGGTACGGGGGATCCGAGGACACCTACCTGCAAAAGAATGGAGGATGGATGAAGCAGACTGAGCGTCACGCGTCACGCCTGTGACTCTGGTAGTCTTCACGCTGTTCTCTCCCAACCACCATCCGGTTGTAAGCGGTATCGGCGGCGAACGTGATTCGTACACTGAGTTGTTCCCTAACGACGCAGGTGAGCTTCAAATGCTTACTCGTTGATTTCGATATCTTAGATCAAGCGAGGGTTGACAGCGAGCAGAAACACTGCGACCTCAGCTTGCACCCCAACGTACTGTCTCGTATCGATTCTCCGCGTCACCGTTTCCGGGGCACGCGGCCCGCCCATGCGTGTTCTCGTCCTGACTCCTCCACGAGCTCTCGCCCGGTTGGAACCCTGCCATCACGAGTGGAAGAGCATGGCAAACTATCGGTGGCCTTCGATCGAGTCAGCGTGAACATCGAAGGCCGTTATCGTCAAAAACTCCCAGTGAACCATATAACACAAAAGCTTCTAGGTACCTGCTAATCCTATCACCGCATGTCTGTTCTCAAATATACCAATACTAGTGCCTTTGGTGTGGATACTTTCGTCGCTGGCCGTTCCTACTGGATCAGACTTGATATTGGTATACTCAATCTGATTTAGTAGGACGTGCCATAGCGAACCAGTAGCGAACCAGTACTGGTTCACTATCTTCCATGGTTCTGAGCCTGCCCCGATTCGCCTTCCGTCAAGAACCTTGGCTGTCTTCTCAGCCATCCGCATAGCATTCCCGAAACAAAGGTCGCATACAGAGGCCGTTCAAACATGCTACTTGTCCTAGCCATCCTAGCTTGTATTCTAGTGCTTAGGGGCGATCACCTCTGAGGTCCTTGACTTCTACCACCGCTCAGAATTTGATGCTGAACTCGCCATCGAGCCCATCCTGCGTACCTTTCCCAAACCAAACTTGTTCTTCTTCATCAAGCAGTCTAGCCGTATCTCTTCCGACCTGAAGCGTATAGGTACCAGATAACCTCAATACGGCATGTTTACTTTCAAATGTCCCAGATCCTTTCGAGGTGGATTCCCCTTCGCCACTAGGGGTATGATCACCGGAAGAGAATTCAAATTGAGGCTCTAGCGTGACGCGAAGAGTTTTCCCATCGCCGTTCAACACGAACCTGAACTTCTTCGGAAACCACGAAATATTGATGACTGAGCGATACGTCAGAAATGAACCACGTACATAACAGCAGAGACGGACCATCAGACATGTGCGATGCAATAGCAGAGGGAAAGATATCGAAATACAAAGGGGCACGTCAAGAAATCTAGACTAAACGAACATGAGTCAGTGGGCTTGAGGTGAGTGGACGGTCATTGCATTTACTTGTGCGATTGGTCAAGAGGCTGGGTGACCATTCAGTAGATGGGGCAGGCTTTATAGTTTTGCGTCCAAGCGCCTTCAGACGGATAGAATGTAGCTGGTTCGTTCTGGTTCGACGGAACATGGGTTCCGTGCATCAAAAAGAAACCGTTTTTAGAGACGCAGTGCCTTGATCTAATGGGACGTCCACCCAGCCATATCAACGGAAAAAGGCGGCGGTATCAACGGTGTGCCGCATGACGGGGTGATAGATTGTTTATCAACATCTCGGGTCGCGAGCGCGCTCGTTCGGTTGATCCAGTAGACCAGTTTTGCAAGGAAATATTGATTTCCTGAGTTCATGTAGGAGCTCTGACCGGAAGATCGTATGAGTTGGGGAAAGCAGGCTCACCCAATGGCAACACGTGCGAAGACGAAAGCGCCCGCGTTCAGCCAGGATCGGCGAAGAGTATTCGAGACCCAGCTGAGGGAATCTCCGGCGATCATCACTGGGGACGATTGCAGTGACCAGTGGTCAAAGTGAATATGTCGCAGCGCGCCATGTCTCCACAATTCAACCAATTCGGCTCCCTAGACAACCCGATTATGTATTGGCACTCCAGCACCCCAGTGTACTGTCTCGTATTGATCGTCCGCGTCACCGTTTCCGGGGCACGCGGCCCACCCCATGCGTTCTTCACTCCTCCATGAGCTCCAGTATGGATGCCTTCAACCATATGAGTGGATGTATGTGTGGCTCGGACTCCTTAGAGGCAAGCGTTCACTCTCAAGTTCTGCAGGACAAGATGGACGACCTGCGTCGAAAGATGCCCAGGTTCTATTCATGTCACGTCCTCAGAATTGGACAAAGTATGTTGCCTGCATGACGTGTGGAAAGTGACATCGAAGGTTCGTTACCGTCGACTATGTCCCATTAATACTCGTACTCTCTAACCACACTTCGATGATAAACTATTACCACAAGTCTGTTCTCAAAAGGCTATACCGATACTAGTGCTTATTGGTGATACTTGGTCGAATCACTGGTTTACTATCCAAGTTTACTTTCCGCAACTACTTGCCACGATCGACTTTCCGTCAAGAGCTTTGGCTGTCGTTCTCAGTCATCTGCGTGACATTCCCAAAACAACGGTCGCACATAGAAGTCGTTCAAACATGCTACTTGTCCTAGCTATCCTAGCCTGCGTTCCGGTGCCTAGGGACCATCACCTCCGAGGAACTTAGATTGCACTATGGCCTTAAATTCGATACTGAACTCGCCATCGAGCCCATCCTGCGTACCTTTCCCAAACCAAACTTGTTCTCCCTCGTCAAACAGTCTAGCCGTCTCTCTTCCAACCTGAAGCGTGTAGGTGCCTAAAAACCCCAAAACGGCATGTTTACTGTCAAACGTGCCAGATCCATTCAAGGTGGTTTCCCCTTCGCCGCTGCTGTATTGCGATTGCGTAAGAATACTTCCATGAGAGGTATGAACAACGCCAGGGGGCTCTTGAAATTGAGGTTCTAGCGTGGCGTGGAGAGTTTTGCCGTCGCCGTTCAACACGAGCCTGAGCTTCTCCGGTAACCGCTCAATCTTGACGACTGAGCGATACGTCAGAAATGAACCGCGGACACAACAGCAGAGACGGACCATCAGACATGTGCGATAGAGGAAAAGATATCGAAACACAAGGAGGCACGTCAAGACGCGTGGACTAAACGAACACGAGTCAGTGAGCTGGCGCTAAAAAGAGGATGGGGACTGTATTACTCGTGCGATTACTATTCAACGGGCTGGGAAGATATTGGGTCTATGGGGCGTTTTATACTAGTTTCATCCCAATGAAGTGCATTCGAATGGATACAAGGCAGCTGGCTTGTTCTGGTTCGACGGAACATGGGTCCCGTGCATCGGAAAGAAATTGCTTTCAAAGACGCAGTGATCCCCTCGGTAAGTCCACCCGGCCATGTTGCGGATCAACGGAGAAGGGTGTAACGACGGCATAGACGGTGTGCCGCATGACATGATGGATTGTTCATTAGCGCTTCAGACATGAGTCGCGAGCGCGCTTGTCCGGTTAATCCGGTAGACTACGAGCCTGACGAGATGATGGTTGTTCTGGTCAAAGTCTTATGACCAAGTCAACTGTACCGTCATAATACTCTCCGCAGCTATCCACTTCCACAGCGACCATTTCTGGATCCTGCTGACGGCGGTGGTGGGGCAACTCAGCCCTCCTCGTGTCGAATTTACGAGGGGCAAAAGTGTTCGGTTGTACGCGGTTTTGGCGGCGAACGTAATTCGTATGCCATAACTCGGGTTGTTCCCTCACTGACAGTCCTGGTAAGCTTCAAATACTTACTCGTTCGTTTGAACATCTTGAATAAGCTAAAACAACCTCGGCTTGCACCCCAGCGTACTGTACGGTTTGTCTGTGTCACCGTTTCCGGGGCACGCGGCCCGCCCCATAGGTGTTCTCGTCCTGACTCCTCCACGAGCTCTTGCCTGGCTGGGACCCCGCCATGACGAGTGGAAGAGTATGGTCAATTATTGGTGATCCTCGATCGAGTCAACATGAACATCGAAGGCCGAAATTATCGTCAACCGAATAAATTACTGTATCACATCCGCACCCATTCTCTCTAACCACACATCGCTGATCTAGAATCATTTTCAAACTTCCCGTGAATCGTATGAGCCAAAATCTTTTAGGTACCCGCCAATTCTATTACCGCATGTCTATATACCAGTACTAGGGCCTTTTGGTATGAATATTTCGTCACTGCACGTTACCACCGGATCAGCCTTGATACTGGTATACTCAGTCTGATTTAGCAAGAACGTGCCATAACGAATCTGTAGCGAATTGGCAGTGTTGGTTCCCTATCCTCCGCAATCGACTTTCCGTCAAGAGCCTTGGCTATCTTTTCAGTCCTCCGCACGGTTCCCAAAACAAGGTCGCATATAGAGGTCGTTCAAACGTGCTACTTGTCCTAGCTACCAGCCTGAAATTAGGGGGCGATCACCTCCGAGATCCTTAATTTCTACCATGGCTCAAAATTTGACACTGAACTCGCCATCAAGCCCGTTCTGCGTGCCTTCCCCAAACCAAACTTGTTCTTCTTCGTCAAACAGTCTAGCCGTCTCTCTTCCAACCTGAAGCGTGTAGGTGCCGGATAACCCCAATACGGCATGTTTACTCTTAAACCTGCCAGATCCATTCGAGGTGGATTCCCCTTCGCCGCTAGCGATACGATCATCGGAAGAGATTTCAATTTCAGGCCCTAGTGTGACATGGAGATATTTGCCATCGCCGTTCACGTTCAACACAAACCCGAGCTTATACGGCAAATTCGAAATGGTGGCTGAGCGATATGTCAGAAATGAACCGTGGACGCAACAGGAGAGACGGACAATCAGACATGTGAACAGACGAAAAGATATCGGGGCACGTCAAGAAGCGTGGGCTAAACGAACGCGAGTCAGTGGGTTGGAGGTAAGACAATGGGCACTGCATTTACTTGCGTGATTGTCTGAGTCGACGGGCTGGTGGATATTGAGTCGGTGCTACACATTTTATAGTTTTGCGTCCGAGCACTTTCAAACGGACAGAAGACAGCTGGATTGTTCTGGTTTGACGGAAAATGGGTTCCGTAGCATCCGAGAGAAATTGCTCTCAGAGACGGGGTGCCTTGATCTAATCCCCCCATCAAGCCATGTTGCGGATCAACGGAGAAGGGCATAACGGCGGCGTCAACGGTGTGCCGCGTGACATCCATCAGCGCCTCAGGCGAGCGCGCTCGTCCAGTAGACCAGTTCCGCGAGGAAAATGCCATGTAATTCCATGCAGCTACTCATTGAAAATCCCCTCAGAAATATGTAGTAATCCAGAGTAATATACACATGGTGTTGGTCCATCTTAAACGCCTTCTGCAACCATCCTTTCCGGGTTCTCCACCCATCCCCGCCACGCCTCCACAAACGCAGCCAATTCGGCCCCTTCGACAACCCGATGATCAGCACTCCAGCTCACATCCACCTTGAGCCGTCGTTCCCCAAGCCCCTCCGTCGCATCCCACACCGCCTCGCTCACATCCCACACCCACCGGGCCCGCCCAATCGCCACGATCGCGACGCCGCCTCCGGGGACGAGCACAGGGCTCGCATGTTCTCCCTGTCCAACCGCACCGACGTTGCTCACGCTGATCGTCCCGCCCCGTCGTGGCATCTCATGCGGTGTCAGACCACACGGGACTTGGCGTCCAAGGTGCGCGAGGTGCGCCACACGCGAGGCGAGTCCGTGGACGGAGAGCGTCTGCGCACCACTGATCGTGGGCGTGTAGAGCCCGGTCGGCGTCGACAATGCGAGCGTGATGTCGGCCGTCGGGCGGATGGTCAGTGTTGGCTTGCTGTTCGTCGTTGCTTCCGAGGTCGGGGTGATGGACGCGCGGAGCAAGGGCCATTCCATCATGGCACTCGCCAGTGTCTTGAGCAGGAACGGGAGGTAGGTGAGTTTGGAAAAGGTGGCGCCTTCTGGGATAGATGGCGGGGTGGGTGCTGGGTGAAGTGAGGATGGGTTGACCATCTGTGACGTGTGCGAACGCGCCGAAGTTGACGATAGTGGTAGGTAGTGGGGTGGAATATTGGCGTTCAGTTGCGGTAGTAAGCCATAGAACCGCGTAAGATCCAGCGAGGTTCCATATCTGTGCAAGACGTCAGTGAACGATTACTCGGACATGCAAAGCACGTACCCGAATCTGGGTATGTCGAGACTCTAAGGAAGAATGAGGTCATCAACCACCCGTTGAAGAATGTGGAGACCTACGTGTGTCATCGCCTTCCACATTCCATACCGAGTCCTGCCCAACTCGACCACGACATCCTTGTCCTCTGTCTGAACTGCCTGATGCGTCGCAGTTGTTTCTCTAGAAGCGACACGTCCCTTGGCAATGAATGCTTCAACGTCCCTCTTCTCGACACGTCCATCGCGTCCACTTCCCGGTGCGAGGAGAGCAATATCCACACCATTCTGACGGGCAAAGTGGCGAACGGAGGGCGTAGCGAGAGAGAGATCTGACGTGGACGACGACGTGGCATTCGTCGGGTCAAGGGGGTGCTTGCGAGGAGGACTCGCCTCTGTATCGCGCGCCGGTTGTACTTGCTCCCCGGCCGGATCTTGCACGCCCTCCGGCGTGGCTGCCGACGCGTCCTGCGACGCTGGCGGATCCTGCGCATCGGGATCCTCCTCCTGCTCGACCTCTATGAGACACAGTCCTGCGCCGACCCGAGCGATCTCGCCCTCCTGCACGAGAAGCTGCTTCACGACGCCATCAAACGGGGACGTGATCTCCACGCTGGCCTTGTCACTTTGGACCTCGCAGAGCGTGTCGAAGCTGTTGACCAGCGCTTGGGGCTGGACAGACCTGTACACCACGTCAACGCTCGCGTTCGAACGCCGGTATTAGGAACGCACCACTTGATGACTTCGCATTCGGTGATGCCCTCGCCAATGTCTGCGAGCTTGAATGTGTGAAGGACTTTGCGAGCGGCGAGGAGGGCGTGTGCGGTGTGGAAGTGTGTGCGGAGGAGAGGACCACGAAAGAGGGCGCGTTGTATTCGAAGCATCGACATGTTGGGAGACTTGAACGAGATCCGATTGGGATTATATAAGTGACCTCTCACCATCACCCACACATGCACGCACGCTCGTACAAGCTCGTAAACAACGCAAGCTCCAAGGCCCCTTGGGATCGTCTCAAAGTCTTGTACGGACGCGTAGCCTCTCTGCGCTCGGCTTCCCCGGTTGCTTGGAAGCGATGGGGTCGTGACGACTACTGGGGTTTATTCTGAAGCCTGCTCAATCAA
>JBBPTV010000550.1:0-19220 GCA_038094275.1 Tubosaeta brunneosetosa | reverse complement strand
TATTTAACCCTTCCGACTTCCTCGTCTCACCTCAGTTGTGCTCAGTACTTGTGGCACATCCTGAGGTGAGACATTACTTGACTCTTAATACCTTGTATTTACTTTACCTTAGTTGGGCATTGTTGCCTCTTATTTAGGTGAATACTAGTTGTGCTCAGTACTTGTGGCACATCCTGAGTTGGGCATTGTTGCCCCTTATTTAGTACTTTAACACCACTCCCCTTTGTGGTGGTAGGCGAGTCGTTGCACCTCTTGCCCTCGTCATCAGTGTTGTGGTGGGAGGAGCGCCATTGCGCTCCCTCACCCTCGCCATGGTCATGGTCATGGAGGTGGGCAAGCCGTTGTCCCCACTTGGCTTCCTCGTCATGGTTGTGGTGATGACGTGCACGCCACCATCACCATGTCTTCATTGTCGGCGTTGTGGTGGGTGTGCCATTGGGCCGCCTCGCCCTTGGCGTCGTTAGCGTTGTGGTGGTGGGTACTCTGTTGCATGCCCTCACCCACACTGTCGTTGCCATAGTGGAAGTGGCTATGCCATTGTGCCACCTTGCCCTTGTCGTCATCATCGTTGTGGTGGGTGCTCTGTTGCGTGCCCTCACCCATCATCAGCAAAACACAAGGCAACTGTATGGCACTGTACAGCATTGTACAGTTGGGTACAGTGCCACAGTGGCTACAGAGAGGTCCCCTTTTGTACAGTGTTGTCACAGTGCTGTCACAGCGCTGTATAGTATATGGTGGCTGTACAGTGCCGACAGCCCTACAGCGCTGTACATGCTGTACAGTAACGCGGTGGCTGTACAGCACGCTGTAGCGGCTGTAGTATACTGTATGACTTCTGTAGTACAGTAGTAGCTTTTTTTTTTCACTCAAATTTTAGACAAGTAAAATAAATGATATTGTAATGTATCTAATACATATCATCTGTACTCTACGGCCTACCTGTGTTGCCCTCGCCTCACTCATTTGGGTACGCTATCTTGTCCCTGCACCGGTGGTGGGCCCTTCACCTCCCTTCGTCGTTGACGTTGTGGTGGTGAGTGCGCTGTTGCGCGCCCACTCCCTCGTTGTCGTCCTGTTGGTAGTGGGCACCGCATTTGCCATGCTGGTCGTGGTGTGGTGCCGCCATTGCGTCATCTCGTGGGTGGTGGGCGTGCTGCGCGCCGTTTTCCCACCGTGCCTGTTATCTTGGCGGGTAATGGGAGCGCCGTTACACCCCCTCCTCGTCATTGCGTGGATGGTAGACGTGCCACGCGCCGTTGCGCACCTCTACCCATCGTCTTGGTGGGTGGTTGGAGCGCCATTGCACCCCCTCACCCCCTCGTCGTCTCGTGGGTAGTGGGCGTGCCGTGCACCGTTGCGCACCCCTGCCCAGCGTCTTGGTCGGTGGTGGGAGCGCCATTGCACCCCCTCGCCTTCCTGGGCATGGCGTGGGTGGTAGGCATATGGTGCGTCGTTGCACACCCCTGCCCGTCGCCTTGGTAGGTGGTAGGAGCACCGTTGTGCTCCCTCGCCCTCCTCATCGTCTTGCGGGTGGCAACCGGTCATCTTGGTTGGTGGTGGGAGCGCCGTTGTGCTCTCCTCATCCTCCATGTTGTCTTGTGAGTCGAGGGGGTGCCGTGCGCCGTCGTGCCTCCCCGTCCACCGACCTGGTTGGTGGTGGGAGTGCCGTTGTGCTCCCTCACCCTCATCGTCTTGCGGGTGGTGAGCATGCCGTGCGCCATTGCGCTCCCCTCGCCATGCTCGTCGTCCTGTGGTGGTTGGCATGCGCCGCGTTTCCTTGCGTGTCATCGTGGTTGATGATGGGAGCGCCATTGTGCTTCCCTCGTCCTCCTCGTGTAACGCTAAGCGTACTCAAGAGGGCGTTCGACTTAACCCAAGAGAGGCGGACGCTCACGAAGAGGTACCACAGCGTCTCTCCTAGCAAGCTAAGTGCGAACCAAAGACAGAGGACCGAGGACGATGACGAGAGAGCACACGGGTCTTGAGAATCGCTCAAGGACAGAGAATGAGTACGATGAAGATCGTAAACTTGAGATGAAGGACTGGGGGACAAGAGGTTTCGAGAGTCTTTGGACGAGGGACGTTGACTAAGAGTGAGGACAAAGACGAAGGACTCAGAGGACTCGAGAATCGCTCGAGGACAAAGAATAGTAACGCTAGATTGCGTAGATTCAGAGTGAGGAATTATTGTACAGGCGATCAGGTATTTAACAGTTCCAATCGTGAGAGAATGGAACACTATGGAATGCTATGGAATAAGGGGAAACATCGCCGTCGTGAGAGAGACAGCTGCGGAGTTAATCGTCCAATAAGAAGACAAGATAAGGCAAGACAAAAAGAGGAACTGTACAGTCGAGTCATCTACCTTGGAAAGGAAATGACAACACGAGGGAGTCATTGGAAGACGAAAGGTGAGAGGACGAGATGGCAGTTCAAGATACTGCTCAGGGAAGAACGTAAGCCTGAGAGATAATGATAAGAGTCATCACCCGAAGGAAGTGTTGATGGCCTCAAGAGAAAGTTATCATTTGATGACGAGAAGAGAAAGGAACTAATGGAACGAGGTAAGCAAAGTGTTTATGAATCGATGAGAAGAGAGAAAGGAAAAAGATTGTAACACCTCGTCGTCTTGCAGGTGGTGAGCAACCCGTGCGCCTCCCCGGTTGCGCCCCCCTGCTCGTTGTCCAGGTTGGTGGTGGGAGCACCGTTTCACTCCCCTCGCTCCCCTCGTCGTTTCGTGGGAGTGGGCTTGCTGTGCGCCATTGCGCACCCTGCCATTGTGCCCCCCATCGTCTTGGTGGGGACACCATTGCACCCCTTCACCTTCCTGGTCGTCCTGGGGATGGTGGGTGTGCCGTGTGCCGTTGCACTGTGGTCCTCATCACGGGCTACGGTGCGTCAATTCGTCGTGGGGTGATGGTGGGGGTGTACCTGTTGTATCCCCATCATCGTCGCCGTGGCGTACCCTCTCCACGTCGTCATGGCGCATAGTCGCCATATAGTGGTGGTGATGGCAGCGGCGGCAGTGACGGTGGGTATGCGGGAGAGCACGCCGCCGTTGCGCCCTTGTCGCCGTCAGCGCCGTGGTGGTGGGTGCGCCGTTGCGTGCCCTCGCCCATCCCGTCGTCATTGTGGGCCAGCGGGTGGGGTGGTGGTGGTGGTGGTGACTGCACCCTTGCGCTGCCACGCCCTTGTCACCGTCGTGGTGGTAGGTGCGCCGTTGAGCAGCCATGCCCAAGCCGTCGTCGTGGGCACGTGGGTGGTGGTGGTGACTGCGCCGTTGCGCCGCCTCGCCCTTGTCGCCGTCAGCGTCGTGGTGGGTGTGCTGTTGCATGCCTTCGCCCATGCTGCTGTCGTGGGCACGCGGGTGGTGGTGTTGACGACACCGTTGCAGGTGGTGACTGCACTGCTGCGCCGCCCCGCCCTTGTCACTGTCGGCGTTGTGGTGGTGGGTGCGCCGTTGCGTGCCCTCGCCCACACCGTCATCGTTGTGGGTAGTGGTGGTGACCACACCGCTGCGCTGCTGCGCCCTGGTCACCGTCAACGTCATGGTGTGTGCGCCGTTTCGTGCCTTCGCCCATGCTGTCGCCGTTGTGAGTAGGGTGGTGATGATGGGTGCACCATTGCACACCTCGCCATCTTCGTCATTACGGTGAGGTGGGTCCCCCTGCCACCGCTCTCCTGCCCTCACTCCTCGTGGTGGTGGTGGGCGTGCCATTCCACTGTCACCACTGTCGTCGCTGGCATTGAGGTAGTGAGTGCGCCGTTGCGCATTTTCACCCTCATCATCGTCTATTTGGTGGCAGTGGGTTGTTGCACGCTCGTCGCGCGTGGTAGTGGTAGTGGTGGTGAGCTGTCACATCGCTGTCGTCGTCGTCACGATCTGTGGCAGGTCACCGCACTAGCGTCGTCGTCATGGTAGTGAGGGCGTACCTATTGTGCCTCCTCACTCTCGCCACATCGTCGCATGACGGTGAGCACCTCATTACGTTCTGCCTCCCTCGCCCAGGTCGTCGATGTGGTGGTGGTGGTGGTGGTACGCCGTTGTCAGTGGTAGGTGAGCGCATGCGCAGGTGGGTGTGGGCAGCGCCCGTGCATTTACTTGGAGCACGGGGTGAGACGGATAGTGGCGGCCGATGGCGCGTGGGATGGAGCGTATAGCTGGGAGGTGACACGCAACGGCTTGCCTGGCGGGTGGAGAGAGGTCGGGTGCAGCGAGTGTGTAGTAGTTCGGGTTGTGTGTAAGCGAAACGGAATTCAAACAATGTGAATCACGTGATCTGTTCGCCCAAAATTTCTCCAAGTCCACACTATTAGGAATTTATTACTACATTTTATTAGGCTATCTACCCTAGTTACCCGTGTAGCACTGTCGAACACTGTAGTGCTGTCAGCCTGTGCCTGTGTGATGTGATGTGACACTGTGATATGGCTGTAGCCCTGCTGTAACACTGTGACACTGTGACACTGTTGCCATGTGACGCTGTGACATGCTGTGATGTCACTGTAACATTGTGACACTATGACTCAGTTGCCCTGTCACACTGTGACATGCTGTGATGTTGCTGTAAATCCTGTGACAACTGTGTGAAAATTAGTGGTTTGCTGATGAAGAAGTTTATTTCCTTGGTTGCCCCAGGAGTGCTTGGGTTGTTGACAAATACGCAGCAACACAACAGCAACCTTCTTCTCAACAATTTGTTTATCTACCCGTGGACTGAGGAAGCAGGTTTTGACACTTCAAAACCATTTCAGAATGGAGTCATCGCCAAGTCAGTCGAATGCGCATTCTTTTCTGTTGGTTCACAGTACAATGTGCTCAGGTTTGAGTTCGCATCTCAACTGGCATCCTCAAGTCTTGGCAATAAGCATGAGGTGACAATCTTCATGGTCGCCTTGGCCTCAGTAGGGGTCAGAGAATTTTTATTGCCATTGGATGAGTTCTAACACTAATAAATACTGTTTCTAGGTTGCTTCTGTGATCCAGGACACAGTTCTTGGCCGCTCCACTGACTTCACAGGATCTCAACTTGACTCCCTGTTCAAGCAACTTGTAGTCATTCTTCTGAACCTCCGATGCTCTAAGCCAAACACATATCAGAAACTAATGCGTGGTATCTACGATATTGCTGTGTTTGTCTTCCATCTTTTCAAGATTCTGAATTAATTTTCACTGATCTTCATCATGTTCAGGGGTAGCAAACCATTGAATCTATCTATGGAGATGACACCAGATGAGATTCTTGGTGCTGTCAATTGGGATTTGATTGATGATGACTAGCATTTATTTTGTTCAAAATTTAATCACCACCCATTGATGTATGCTATATACCTGGTGATTATATAATATTGCTTTTCACTTTCAGTCGGAATTTTTGGAATATCTAAATATATTGTATAAAATATCTTTGCAAAGATAATAATTACATTATCATCAACATATTATCAATCATAATTAGTCTATAAAATATTATTAAGATATATTATCCATCAAATAATTGTTATCATTACATGAAAATGAGATGATATGTGCTGTATATTATGGAAATTATCTCATATTTTCGCAAGATTTGTATAAAATATCAGATAATATCAAAGGGGGCCTTTGGTTAGTACATAATATAAGGTAATATCTAGAATGCTTATAATGCTTATATTATGAGGGAATATGAGGTATTATAGGAAAAATATGAGATATTACATCTTAATATCCATAGGGTGGTTTTCCTGATGCACCCACCATCATTACGGACAAGCCAGCTTTTGTATGCATATCTCGTCGTGTGGAGCGACGTTCTGGCTCACCGCTCGTCTAGGCTTACCGCGGATTCGGACTTGACACAGAATTAGTGCGTACGCTGTCGCTCTTGAACAGTTCGGCATAACATACTAGATTGTTACATCTTATGCTCGTTTATGTCCTTCAACAGCTTCTCCTCCGTTGTTTGGGTAAGATATCCTGCTCGGGTCATGAAATCGCCAAAGTATCCCCCATTGTAGCGCGTATCTTTTGATCCTCTTGGCGGTAAATCTCGTTGTGCCGTTAACCAGTGTCCGACAAATGAAACCTCTGTATGAACCATGTCAATGTGAGAATACGAAATAGGCCTTTGTCACGCACCGGCGACGTAAGGTCCGGCACACCCATTGGGCAATCACTCGTGCATATGATAATCGAGTGGCGCAGACCGTTTTCCTTGCGAATCTTTCCACTTTATCAACGCGCACTAGCAGGCACTACGTAGAACAAGTTAGAGTCCAACAACGAAGAGGCGAAACGAAGGATACTTGCCGCACGTAGGGGATACCACAGAAGCCGGCCCGAGAGTCGCAATACCGGTTATCAAGCTCACACTCTGTGAGGAGCGCCTCGATTCTGAAGGGGCTCGGAATCTCAGAGGTGATGAGGCGCTGCCCCAAGATCTCCCGAAGACACATTTGAATTCCTGTCCAGGTTCATTTTTGAGCATCCGTTCTCGATAATGATGGTGTGACGCCTCCTGTCCTCACTCGTGGCCAGCCATAGCGATCTACGTTGCTCCCAGATGTATGCGGACGAACGGTATCGAGCTGGAAGACTCTACTTCTACCTTGAGAACCTCAAGACCCACACATTCGACCACGTACTTGGGACGAGCATTCTCCACGCAAGATTAGACATTCCGTCATGAGAGTAGACAACAATCCTGTTTATATCTATGGCCAATCAGTGACAGAATTGAATAAAGAACATAGCAGCTTACTCAACACGATATCTATGATCTCATGACTCATAAAAGCTTCGTTTTGAGGAAATGCTTGGAGAAGTACGGATGGTTGGGCTGGCTTGCCGCCTGTGCCGATCGTCGTAGACAGGATGGTGGCATAGTCTTGAACATGTGGTACCGGTCGTATTTGGGGCCGGATGGAGGGGAGAATATAATTTTCGGACTGCATAGCAGGTGTGGTGTGGGGAGGCAAAACAGGGAGGACTTGGGAAGTGGGCGTGGGCAATCCAAGCCCGGATAGCAGGAGGGTTGAGATGGCTGCAAGACACAGAAACGTAGTTTGAGGTCTGGAAGTAGTCAGTAGGTGCGATGAAGTGCTCGAGCCTTAGGTTTGTGGCCATGTCGAAGTTCCTCGAGCTTTTGAGCTGCAACTGATTACTGTCGTGGACAAATGGCAACACAATTGATGCATCTACAACGGGTACGACGGTACGTGCGCCGTTGGTCGCTTGTCATTCTACTAGGTCGGTGGTGAAAATAGCGTGTAATACTTTGTGGACTTGCTCTCTTGAACACCAACGACCATCTCTCAGTGTCACTCTCTCCTCGGCTGGCTCCGAAGCTATGCTTTTGCGCCCACCTCATTCTTATGTCCTAAAGGGTAAATTTTGAACGCACTGCCCTCCGCGTCCGACCACTGATTTGACGCCCAGCCGATCACTACGGAAGTGCCGAAATTCTTTATGTATGTCGTCGGGTCACACCTTTTGGATAAGACTAAGTAGTAGGGGCCGTCCCAGGGGCAGTTCAGACAATCGCTGTCGTCGACCATGCTCGTCGTTGGTGCAACAAAGTGGTGCGTGTTCAGCCCCACCGAACCGACGCGCGTGCTCGTCAAATCCGCAGTGCGCAAGCGCATGAAGCGCATGCGCAGTCCGTCCGTCGATTTACTCCAGGTGCGGTGCACTCCGATCACTCCCTTCCTTTCCGTCCAACTTGATCTATATCTGCCGTTGCTCGTCAGGTTTCATTGGCAAGATTACTCCGACAAGGGCTATCTAACCGCTCTCCAAATCCTTCGAGATCTCCAACACGAGAGACTGATCTCCGCGGTTGGGTTATGTAACTTTGACGCCATACGTGCAGATGAAATCTGTACACAGCTCGGCCCAGGGTTCATCGTCTCCGATCGAGTGCAGGTTAGAGCCAAACACCATAAGACCCCTGACGCGTCCGACTGATGAGTCCTCGCCTAGTTCTCATTGATCGATAACAGACCGTTGCATGGCATGGCCGACGTATGCTAACGGCACAACCTGAAGCTCCTCACATACGGTACCCTCGTGCACCGTTTCATCAGATGGGATGAGCCGCCGTTGTTCACGTCGATTGTCTCTCTCCCTTGCAGTGCGGTGGATTCGTGGCAGACAAGTAGCTCGATCAACCTACGCCGGTAACTTGGCACCCTCACAACGTAAGGCAAGTGCAGTCCCCACGCTTATAGACACCTTTTGCGTATCTGGCCACGCAGCCGCGCGGTCGCTGTCTGCTCGCCCTTCTTCACTCTGATGTGCATCGGCGTTTATGTCTCGTCTTTCCCTGTGTGCACGCAATCCTCCTGTAGTACCTCGACATGATTCTGAAAGTGTGGGGGAGCTGGGGACTCTTTCAATCCCTTTTGGCGGTGCTCCACTCCATCGGCGATCGCCACGGTGAGCATCGCCAATATTGCCACCCGCTGGGTACTCAATCACCCGTTCGTGGGTGCTGTGATCATAGGCAAGGATGCCACCTCTGGGTTCATCGTCTGCTCACACATTCTCATCGGTGGTGCGGTCGTTTTCTAGGCACTCAGCGGAGTGTGTCAGAGCATCCGGACGACAATCAACATGTCTTCGGTGTGACATTGACAGATGAAGACAGGAACGAGATGGAAGCGGTCCTTGCACAGTCCAACAGTTGTCAAATGATCTGTACGATCGATGACTGCAGTGCTGAGTACCATGCTGAGTACCATTAAAGGACCATCATGGCGCGGTGAAGAAGAGTAGCGATCTCCACGCTCTCTCGGGGCGCATCATCCTCGTCTTTACCGGTCTAATGCAGCTGGCATCTTACAGTGAGTCTGTGGCAATCTCACCTCGATTACCCCTACTGACCCTGCTCTGCAAACAGTCTTGGGCATTCTTTTCCTCAAACAAATATCCTCTCCGTCGTCCTCGCCCATCAATTGGACCCTACCCTACTTTTATGTCTCCCTTGCGAACAACAACATCATCATGCTCCTCATCATGCACCGGTTGCTGCTCTACAGACGCACCCTGCTCAAGATGCTCGGACCGGGTCATCTGACAAAGTGTACGACGATCACCGCCATCTGCATCGAATCTGCGGCAGTCTACACGGCGTTTTCACTCTTGTTCCTCATCCCATTTGCGATGGACGACTCGATCTCGTTCGCATTCCTACAGGTTCTCGGGGAAGCCCAGGTCAATCCCACTGCGTCCTTGTGTCTGCCCCTTGCTCATGCATCGTACGCCTTCAGTTGATCGCGCCACTGTTGATCGTTTATAGAGAAGCACAGGGCAAAGGGTGGCTGAGCAACGCGTCATCCGTCGTGACTGCGCCGATCGATCGTAGCATCCACATTGGACGGTTCACCGACATTCAATTTGCCTCGGACTTGCCCTACTCACAGTCGAGTGGCACGCGCACGTTAGAGCTCGCTTTGAAGCAGGACTCCGCGCCGTTGTAGACGACGTGGGTAGGGCGGAGCATGGGACGAATATTGAGTTGCGGGTCATATGATGTCCAGTTTTGTCGTGACAACCGTGGATGTTCTCTTTTATTGTTCATTTTGGATCGTGTACGATATGGATGTCATACCACTGCATGCAAACGTATTTATACCCGTGTCTATAAATCGAACGTGCAAGATGCTGGCTGGCGATTTGGGCAAAAGCTTGCGCGCAAAGGGGTCAACTTGGACATAATAATCCCGTTGAGATTATATGTAGTCGTGGCCACGGTGCTCAAGGTGCCAGCGACGTTGCCTCGGGACGAAAAAAAGACCACACGTCACCTGCTACATGCTGAATTCACAGCGCCAACATCGAATATAGACAAATGCCGTGGAGCATGTGTCTGGGCGTGTTTTCTGCCTAGCGCGAGCGGTCCCCTGGCGTGCGATGCGGTCACGTTGTCAGCAACCGGTCCCCATGACTGGCTCGCCAGACTTCGACACCGCCTTCCCCTCCGACACCCATGACCTCGCCGACCCAATCGACGCTCAAGATCTTTTTCGGCACGCCGTCCCACGCCGTCATGCTCGCGATGGCCTGCTTGAGGCTGCGCAAGTCCCACAGACGGGCGATGCCATCGTAGGCGCCTGTCAAGACTTGTGTCTATGGCCCTGGCGTTGGGGTTGGCGTCGAACCTGGATCAGGCAGCTGGAGTGCTGTCGCGCTCGGATAGACAAGGCAGGAAGGCGTGGCGGGGTGGACGAGCGTTCCGGACGTGCTGGCAAAGGAGGGTGAACGGAAGTCGAATAGGGATGCGGTGCGATCTGTGGAAGAGGCGAGGACAGTATGTCCATCCGGCGTGACGACCAAATCCATCTGTCTTTCGGCAACGGTCTGTGAATACCGGTGGGAGACCGTGACAAGAGGAAAGAAAAGAGACGTACGATCGTGTGCGAGCATACACCCGACAAAACGTCCCATAAGCGCACCGTCGAGTCAAAGCCACAACTGTATACTTGCGCGGTGTATTCGGGGCAAAAGACGGCTTTGGACACGCGGGCCGTGTGCGACTTGAGTACGCTCCTGGGGGCTTTACGTCTTGTGTGATTTTGGTCCCCTTCATCGCCAAGCCTGCGTCGTTTTTTGCGATTTGCCTCACCCGAGTCTGTTGTAGAAGCGACTTCGTCGTGCAAAGGGATGGAGGTGTCCCAAAAGCCGATGAGGTGGTCCCAAGAAGCAGTCAGGAGATGGGAGCCAGTGTGGTCGGCAGCGACAGAAGAGAGGTGGCAAAGTATGCAAATGGAGTGAGGCTAACGCCTGAGAAGATGGAGATGCGTCCAGTACCAGTGAGACCCGGTTGAGAGGGGCAGTTAGATCATGTGAGGCGCTTGCTATCAAAATAGGGTCATCTGTTGTTGCTGATGTCGGGATAGCGCAGATGGAGGTAATCGGTGCTTTGTGTTCCACGAAGTCCAAGACTAACTGTTGCGCATGATCAAAAAGCCGGACATGTCCGTCATATGACGCAGTCAGGAAGTGTCTGCAACACGGTTTGGCGGTCCTGTGCGAGGGATAGAAGAGGAACCTTACTGAGGTATACGACACGAGACAGAGGAGACCAAATCTTCGTGGGGCAGCGTCGTCATACGCAGCGTCGGCAAGTCAGATTCGAAATACTCGATCTCGAGGGTCTCTTCCTGTCCGGTTCATCAACAAGATTGTCGTGCACATATCCCAGCCTTCTACTACACACCTCACTGATACTATTCTCCGTACGACATTCCGCGAGAGTGGTTCTTAAGATCGTGCCGCGAATGAGAAAGTCAAATGGGATGGGTTTTGGAAGGGAGAGGGCTTTGTTGATGAGTTGCGAGAGCAGGCCAACGTCATCGACGTTAGGAAGGATATTTTGTTGTGGCTGTGTCGTGATTTACGATCTTCACGTGTCTACTGATACCATTGCGTTGTAGAAACCTCAAAGCGAAGCTTGCCAAGTCTGCGACCGGCCAGTAGTACATCAACAAACGCACCCAAACCCTGTGACACCTGGTGATTACAGGACTAGTCCGGGAGTCCGACTAGCAGGGCATGGCCTAGCAGGCCAGGAATGGTGACGGTGCCCAGGACCTGGACGCGCTTTTTACCAGATTTCGCTAGATGCATCAGTGGCTTCTCACTAGCTCTGGCCAGGTCATCAATGACTTCACCTGTCGCCGTATGATCCTGCTACTCCAAGTCAGATTCGCGAGATTCATCCCGGAGCTGGCAAGACCTTGTCACACCATCACTCACACTGGTGCTAATACGAGTCAAGTGTAACTGTAAACAAGCATATCGTACAGACTCTATGTTTTTGAGTCAATTCCTAGTCCAACAGACGTTCAAGACCCACAAGATCCTGTCCACGGAACGATCCCCTGGCGTAGTTCAACATTCCTGACTTCCTTTATTTTCCCTCGAGGAGGGCATGATGGCACAGTTAGCACACTCCGGAGTTGTCGGTCCATTGGGATCGAGAACGTAGAGCATGTGTCGGAACAAAGCTTCCATAGTTAGCGTGTTGCTTCCGGGCGTTCGAGCGGAAGACTTGATCCTGAGCCCCACCTGCATCAGTGCTGTAGGTAAGATCAAGGTGGTGCCAGAAGCATTCCGTCATAATCCCAGCACACGCCGCATCAGACATTGATCTTGCGCACAGAATACAATGGTTCGCTATGAGAGATGGGAAGCTCACGCTGATGCGGATCATCCAGAAGCGCTACACGAACTCCGAGTTCGCGTTCCTGTCTGCGTGCCATACGGTGGTAGGGGACGCGTCGACGCCGGACGAGGTGCTCCACCTCGCGGGTGGGATGCAGTTTGCGGGGTTCAATGGTGTGATCGGGACGCTGTGGCGGGTGGACGATTCGGTCGCGCACCAGGTGGTGACTCGGTTCTATCAGGAGATGTTCAAGCAACCCGTGCTCGACTTCGAGTACGCGGCGAGGGCACTGAACATCGCGGCGCTGGAGACTGCGGAGGAAGTCTCGCTCGAGAAACGGATCGTGTTCGTGCATATCGGCATCTGAGCTGTGAGTGTCATGCCTACCTGTGGAAGCGCAAACGGTGATGACATGTGTTCCAGATGTGCATCCGTCAGGATCCTGGATTATACCCCGCTTTCTGTGTCAGACCATGTCAGATTGTTCCTGTTTTATACGAGCCAAGATGTTTTTTGACGGAGGTGTGTTTCTGTACGATATGCAGTTGACGTATGCCTTTTCTCCCCGTATGCCTATCGTTCGAATTTGTGTTTTCTTCACCACTAGTAACCGATTGATCCTGTTCTGCATAAATCAAAATCATCGATATGATCAACTTGGATAGCTCTTTGCATGTTTTATAGTTGACGCACGGCGACTGTATGGCTTGCTGTGATTTATGTACGCCTGTCAGCATTGGGAAGGTAGATCCAACTACGATCCAAGGGTACGGTAACGTGAGTGCACGCAAATGTCCAGACTCGGCCGAGGTTCAGTGCGTCGCCAACTACCGGGTATATTGATAAAAGGATAATTTACAGGCCGCATCAGGATTTTTGCTAAGCACCATTTTAGCACTCAAATAGCGCAAAGGATCGTGCAAGCGGTAACGTTACTCGACCGCCTTGCTGATGAGTGGCACCCATACGTACGTTCGTCCACGCGATCGTGATTAACCATGCACTGTGAAGATTGTAAGAACATACATGGCGTTCCGTCTATCGACAGCATTGCATCAGAGAACTCCAACATACCAGCCTTCCTCGACGCATAACCCCGGATCTACTCTCCGCTTCGGGTTAGGCTGGAGATCCCACACATGTTCTGCAATGGCGTGTCTTGTTCTTAGGCGGTCCAGTCCATACCGACCGGCCGAACACGCGTTGCAGGACCCTGTTTACTTGTAGTTCCCTTTAGGGGAACACAACGACCATCCCATCATATCATTTCAGGACGATCCCTGTCATCGAAAAATGGCCGCGATAACGAGGGGACAATTGGCTCATGCAAAGTAGGCTCCTGTCCGCTTGATCCGTGGCGACGAGGCACTGCCGTACCAAGTCGTCACATGTGCACGCGTCGATAGCCCATAGTGTTCGACCCTGCGCCTCTGTTTCAGTTAGATCCATTTGCGAGGATGAAGATGCAGAACGTCCGCGGACACTCAGCGGCCCCCTGCGGATATGATAGTGTTCAGGGGTCGAAGACAGACGTACGTAGGTTGCACGCGAGATCACGCTGATAGGCTTTGTCTCGCGTGACGGGATCAACGGTCACTGGTACCAGCTTCATTGAACGTGCTCACTGGTACATTGCCTGCTGGTTCGAAGCAGTCTGCGGGCCTGTGGGTTCCAAAGGGGTCGCCATGATAAGGGACGCTACCGTACACCCAGTCTTCTACGTCCGTACCATACGCGGTTGCCAGACGCCTTTTGGAACACAGAGAGAGGGGCGTGCGACCGGGCGTTTCGACAATGGACCGCTTCGTGCGTATGACAGGGGAGCACGTCAAAAGGTCTGATGGGCTCCGGATGGTGTGACGCCACCGTGTCGGACTCTGTGAGACTGTGCGGGAGGGACAGATAAGCACCGAGGACGAGAATGGAGACGCACCTTGGGATGCAGACACGGATCTGAACCGAGAAGGAGGTGGGCCAGCATCATATTCAAGTGACGAGAGACGTCTTCTAGGGCGGCCGCCGGCTGGCTAGAAGGAGATACGGTGGCACTGAGCGAGAGACCTCTGACACGGTGAAGTGTGCCTTCACTCACCACGATGGACCAGCTAGCGACGTACCGCGCACAGACTACCCGCACTTCTTAGGACGTGTTCGAAAAGGGCACGCGGCTGCTCGACGCATGCCCTCCGCAGCATGGGCGACGACAGTACGTCTCGGGCGGTTCGTGTGCGTGGGTCGTTCACTGAAGTGTGGCAGGGTGGGCGTTTCTGGAGCAGCTCGCGCGTGCTGCGATCGATGTTGAGCGGTTGGACGTGGCAGACGTGCGTTGCTTTTTCTGATACTGCTGGTCGAGCTCATGCTTTGGTTGGGGTTAGCGATGCCTCCGGATGCTCAACGACAAGTTCCCAGGTTCACCAAGGGTAGACTGCCTCACGGGCATCCGCATGGAGGCCACGGAGAACCCTGAGGTTGCCCCGAAATACTATGCAGAGCTGTTGGAGGCGGGTCCTACCACTGGACGCGGTGTGTGACGTGGCCTCACATGCGTCTTGGCGCGCTCATACTTTTTCCTTACAGGCCATATGGAAGCGTCGTATCTCGGTATTCAAACGAACGGGCAAGATGAACAAGGTGGTACATGAACCCTGGATACGCTTTATACCGACGTTGAAGGGTGGCTCGAGCTCGCAGACATATGCGGTCCCGTTCAGGTCATCCACTCTTTTGAGTCGCTAGCTGCTAGTGTAGCCAGTGCGCTTCTCTTTCCTGACTGTGGATGCAGACTGATGGTGGACAGATATGAACATTCGCTGCAATCGCTGATGCACGTTCTCTTGCTTGCACCGCAGAACACGTTCTATGTGCTGCAGGCAGCTGAGACGGCGTACACGGCTGAGGACATTGCCCTTGCCATTAAGATGTTCCTCACTATGGTGGATATGGCGGACGGTGATGATTGCGAACCGCCTGTCGAGTCGACGCTGCTGGGAACTACCGTGCGTGCGTGGTACGGTTTGAAACTGGTGGGTGTCTGTGGGCTGTTTTGGCGTGGGGTGCTGATGCTGCCACTGTTCACAAGACGGATTGCGCAGGACACACGGGGTGCGACGGCCTCTGTGTCGAATACGCCTGCTCCAAAGGATGTGGAGATGCTGGACTATCCCGCTTACCGATAGCCATACGATCACACCGAGTTTCCTCATCGTCGACAACATGGGCAAGGTGCGTCGTCGCCAGTCGACATCGGCGACACTCACCCAACGCGTAGCCAGTTTACGGATCTCTTGCGCGTGCCGGCAAGGTCAAGTCGCAAACACCAAAGGTTGAAAAGCAGGAAAAGAAGAAGAACCCAGGTCGTGCCAAGAAGCGCATGCTCTACAACCGCAGGTATGCAGGTATCCTGTGTGTCTATCTGCGTTTCTGACGATGTTTGTGTAGATTCGTGAACGTGACGACCCTCCCCGGAGGCAAGCGGAGAATGTATGTATCCTGTTCTCTCACAACCCTCTCCTGACATCACCGTCAGGAACCCCAACAATAAACTGGTCTTGTACTTGGCTACATCCTCGTCGCCACATGGCGGAGTAGCTTTGGAGAGTAAACTCTGGAGACAGACAGAGTGGCCTTTTCTTTCCTTGTTTTTATTCATCGCATGTTCATTATTCTTCTGTCATGCTACAACTATGCGTTCAATCCATGGCCAATGTAAGCCTCAATCTCCTGGTACTATCTGCTCCATATCGCAGAAGCGATCGCGACCACATCCCTCATCTCCGCTACATCGTGAACCCTCACCACGCTTGCGCCCTGTTGAACAGCACACCCGACAGTCGCAGCCGTTGCCCACCTCTTTCCTGAGCAGTCGTCTTCCGCCCCTTGTACGCCCCCCCGTGTCCGGCCGCTCCAGTATCACCACCAACATCGACTTCCTCGACGCCCCAAACAACAGCAGATATCCCGCCAACGCATTCACAGGTGCGTCTGCCGTCACCCTGCTCAGATCGCGCATCAGCCCAAACTGATCGTCCACCGACTTGCTAAACCCGATCCCCAACGATGACGAGCCATCGACGGACCTCGCCCGGTCCACGTACGATTCGGTCCACCTTGCGTCCAAGCTCGGTTTGGATCCCGGAGATCAACCCCCCCGGATGACCACTATGGTCCTTGTTCGCACCCGCGTCCCCGCGAGAATGCATCAACACCACCGGGACGCCCAAGTCCCTCGCCACGCGCCGCATCTCGGCAAGGTGTGCGTCAGCCGCGTCGTCGGGCGGGTAGGTGGGACCTGTAAAGGCGTGCACGTCGTTGATGCAATTCGCACCCGCACGCACGGCTTGCTCCGCGACCTCCCGGCGGAAGGTGTCCACGGATAGGAGCACGTTGCGAACGGCGTCGTCGTGCGCGCGGATGGCTTGTATGACCGGAACGACTCGCCGGACTTCCTCCTCAGGGGAGACGTAATCTGCTCCAGGACGAGTCGAGTACCCGCCAATGTCTATGATGTCAGCGCCGGAGCGGACTGCAGCACTGGCGTAAGCGATGGCAGCCGGAAGGGTGTTGTGTTGAGCGCTGTCAGAAAACGAGTCAGGCGTCATATTGAGTGTCGCCATAAGACGGGTCTTGCGTGGGCCTCGTTGATGTTTAGAGGATAGGTCTGTTGAGAGAACCGTCCAGTATTTCGACGTCGGGTGCGTTTTTACGCCGTGGACGTTTGTCATCGTAGTCTCGTCTGTGGGGTATTTTGGGAACGGTATCACTTTTGACATTGGGAAAGCGTTCTCCGTGCGGGAGGACACCAATTCGTCTAGGAGTTCGCGCATCGTCTTATTCCGCGCGGGGTGTACAAAGTGTGGTATAACGCTATTTTGCAAGAACTGAGCTCGCATGACAAGTATACAAAGCACGCCGACTCACTCGTTTAGCGGCCGAAGCACGAATTCGCGTTCGCAGAGTCGCGGATGGGGAATAACAAGTTCGCCAATTAAATTGTCCAAGTTCGCCCGGTTCTCTGGGAGGCGCGTGTCCAGAAGTTGATCGCCGTACGTTAAAATGTCGAGGTCGACCGCCCGCGGCCCGAATCGCACGCTCGGCACTCTGCCAACTGCGCTCTCGACCTCCTTCACCAGGCGAAGCAGCTCCAGGGGAGACAGGTTTGTTTCGATCTAGAAGAGAATCGGTCAACGTGGTTCGATAGGATGTTGGAATAGACATACTATACAGGCGCAGTTAATAAAGCGAGGTTGATCGGTGACATACATTGGTGCGGTCTCGTACATGAAACTGGTATCCACGACCGCTACATGAGTGCTCTCGGCCAGTTCGGTGACCAAAACTCTTGGAATTTCGAGGAGACGCAGTGCGGTCTCGATGTTGGAAAATCGATCACCGAGATTCGAACCGAGTGCGAGCGCGACAGGACACATTGGTGTGGGAACATTTTCAAGCTCTGCCTCGAGACATGCAGGCATAGTTCGTGAGTGGTTGATAACTCCACACGACGAAAAAGTGTTGGGAAAATCACTTCGTTGTCGGGTAATTTGGATTTGCGGAGAGGCCACGAGCTGAAACGCATCTGGTTTAGAGAGTTTGATTGTTACCTTGTCGTTTGGATCGTTTATATACTCGAGAACGTGGCATGCCACAGCCGATGTGAGCGCCTCTATGGTCATGTATTCCGACGCCTCAAACGTCCAAGTCCGCTTGAATGTCAGCAAATTGTCTCGTTTCGTGTAGGATTGTATGCACCTTGTGAATAGACTCGGAGAGCCCACAAAATGCGAAGGGTCCTTGTGATGTGCACCCTTGCTGCCTATGGATCATGATATCGAATACGACGGGTTGCTTCTCGACGCGCTCCCGGGGGTTCACGCCAATAATGGCAGGGAAACGGAGTCCATCGAGAGTGAACTTGGACATGCTGGTCGATCCCTGGTCTCTTCTGCGGGCCGTCTCGAGTGCAAGGCGAGGCAGAGCGTCTCGTGTTGTCAGGACAACGCTCGCCTCGTCTACATTTGGGTGTGAGCAAAAGATGTTCTCGGATACATGGTTTGCGAGTGCTTCGAGGGATGGGTAGGGTGTCTGAGGTAGTACCTCTACGAGCGTTGCATACACGGCGGCATAATTGATCGAGTATGCAAGATCGTCTGAATGTTCTGTCCTGGAAATATCGTGTGGTATGGTCAGAGAGCAAGATGACTTGCGGCCCTCCGGCCTCTTGGGCTTCGTAAATGCCATTAGAGATAGACAGTGCGATGGCGGGATCGTTGATGCGGATCGTGATGCCGGAAGTTGACTCTACTAGGCTACTAAGAGGGCGTACTAATTCCTGAGATGAACTCACTCAAAGTTTCGTTCTTGCCAGACAGCATAGGTCTTTCCCCTGTGCTGCACAACAAGTTGCTGGGTTGGTTCACAAGCATCCTTTCGCCGCCTCTTCATGTGGTCGGAACAAGCAGGAAGGTCGGGTTAGTGGTTCGACGTCGTGTCTTTATTTATCCTTACATGCATCACAAAAGTTGCCGAATTCCGAAATTGCCCGATAGGGACTGTCACGTTTGTCACACGTCGAGCATGTCACTCGCACGCAATGTCGGCGACGCCGGCCTCCCTATCGTCTGTTTGGATAAAACAAAACCCCTTTCTACCCAGCACAAGCAGTAGCCACAACATGACCGAAACTGAAAACCCCATCCACCACAGGCCGCTCAGCCCAATGGCAAGGTGAAGCGAGAACAATGAGTCATGCACGAGGAAAACAAGTAGCAACTGTCCATGCCACACCCGGCCAAGGAGACTGCGTACTAGAGGGAGGGGAATAGTGGCAGCTTCATCAATAATGATGAGTTCAGTCTGTCCCAAGACTTGGGAATCTTCAGGTTGGGACGCACACGGTCTCCGCGCACGCACCTCGTCCTCCCGGATAGCCTCATACCCTGCCGTGCGCCTCGCCCGTGCATGCGGTATGCTACCAATCCAAACAGAGCGAGCGCAAGCAATGCACCGAGCCCCAGGCGGGTCGGCGTCACCACGCCTCCACTCGCCCGCGTGACGTCGATACCAATGCTG
>JBBPTV010000549.1:0-19228 GCA_038094275.1 Tubosaeta brunneosetosa | reverse complement strand
GAATAAGTATTGAAAACTAGGTGTTTCCGGTCTTCCCGCAGAAGAAGTGCTTCAAGACTATCGGAAGTGGCTGCGCGGGAAACTTCCGGAAGTGTCGGAAGCGCGGGAATTCCGGAAACATCGGAAGCGCGGGAATTTCGGAAACATCGGAAGTATCGGAAGATATACGGAGTTACACTTTGACATAGTTCTACAGTGTTTAATGTACCTGTAGATAATGCAATGGACATTTGTGTGCATGGTTCAAAACACAAGTGTGATCACTGTGAAGCTAAGAATCTCACCTGGATCCTTGACTCTGGTGCCTCCATGCACTTCTCCCCAAAAGAACCTGACTTTGTGGAGTATAAGGAACTCCCTAAGTATGAACAAATCCCAGTCCATACCATAGCTGGCCTACTCCATGTTAAAGCCATAGGCAATGTACAAATAAGATGGATCAATAAGGCCTCTACACCTTATACCTTTATCCTTTATGATGTTGGTCACATCTATTTTTTTTTTTTTTTTTGGAATCCATGTTTATTGTCCAGCGGGGAGCAAGCCCCATGTTGGACAATACAGTCAAAAGTAAGGAAAGCATATATATCTACACTCTAGTAGTCTTGGTCTCTGTTATCAGTGTTGGCCACACTGGAGCCCTCTCGGCAGATAACCCTCAAACAATTACCTCCACTTCGTCATCATCCTGGGAGTCCTCTGTTTCGATGACGATGGAAATGTCACACTGGGATTTAGTGTCATCAGTGGTGCTTGGTTGGGAATAGAGAAAGCCTCTGCTGTCAACGCAATAGGAGAAGCTTGATTGTTTGCCATCTGAGTCAATGTACAAGACATCAGCGGACCAGGTGATCCTATAGTACTCTGTCTCTTCTGTTGAATTTGGCGGCATGGTGGGGGGTGGTGGGGGGGAACTGAAGTGAGCTTTAGTGATGAAGGCAGGACAGAGGGGATGAGCTAGAAGATCAATGTGGTGGGGGTGAGAGTTGATATCTGCTGAGGGGGAAGTGCTTGAAGGCGCTTTGTGTGCATAGGGGCCAGTTGGGGTAGTGGGGGTGGTGGTTATTGTGCAATCTGAGGGGATAGTAGGGTTGATGGGTACTGAGTGGCCTAGAGGGCTGTGGACTTTAGGGTGGTGACCTTATTTTGGAGGTGGGTTACCAATTGTGTCAAATTGGCCAGAATCTGGCTAGGGGTGGGATCCACATCCAGGGTAGGCAGGGGTGGGGGGGCTACAACAGGTAGCTAAAGGGGGGGTGGAGGAGGCTTAGGCTGCTTGGGCCAGGACTGTTGGCAGAAGTGTAAGAGCATATTATTCTGGTATAGATATACTAGGGCTCTTGGGACCCTGCTGTTGACAAGAGCAGATGAGGCTAAATGGGCTTTGAACAAGTGGAATAGATCCACTGTCCAGCGGACTGCATGAGGGGCATGGGTGGGGCACAATGTGGGGATAGTGGGGATGGACTGGGTTTGCCCCTTATTGGGGCCACTTTTTACCGTTCATGACCAAAAGAAAGGATGCTTCATGAAGTACCTCAGCACATGCTGGGGCAGAATGGGTGGGGTGAAATGTGTATGGAAGGTGTTTAGTGGGAAAGAGTGGTATCTGTGCCCAATTGAGTGGATGGGGATGGGACATGGCAGTGATGAGTCATAGCAGTAAGGAGGATGCTTGAGGGGGGGGGAGGGGGGATTGGGCAGTGGGCAAGGGGGAGCGATGCCTGGGTTAAGGGTTGGCAGTTTTCCCATGGGGGGATGGTGGTGGTTTGGGAATAAGAGGCATCTGGTCACATCTATAATTCTGCAGTTTGCCTCATTTCCCTTGAACAACTCATGCACACAGGTGCTGCTATTCGTGGAAATTTTTATAGACTCAATGTCTTATATGGTGATGGTACAGTTTTAGCGCCATTCTACCCTGGTAGATTAGGCCACAATATGTACACCATAGAACATATAGTCCCTAATGCACATCCTGCTGCCATTCCATCTGTGGATTATGATATCATGTATAGATGTTTTGGTCATCTGTCTAAAGATGTCCTAAAGCATGTGTGTAAAAATACTCACAATTTCCCTGAGGATGTCACATTCCCTCAGGATAACTCTATCTGTTCAGGCTGTGTGCAAGGCAAGATGCCTAGTCACCCTTTTCACCCTGACAACTGTTGTGCAACTCAGCCTTTTGAACTTGTTTACTCCAACATTAAATCACTCCCCATTGAGTCATACCATCGGTACAAATACATCATCACCTTCTTCAATGATTACACATCTTTTGGCTGGACCACTCGCTTGCACTTGAAAGATGCTGCACTTACAGTGACAAAACATTTCATACAAATGGTGGCCACCCAATTTGATTCTAAGATAAAAGGATGGATGTCCAATGCAGGGGGAGAGTACAAGTCAAACGCCTTTGAGAAATTGCTGCTAGACAACAGGATACGCCTTTTCCAGAGTGCTCCCCATACCCCACAACAAAATGGTCACACTAAGCACTTTATGTGCACTATTATGGATAAATCAGAAGTGATGTACCTTGAGGCTTGCCTTGCTGATTCCTAGTGGGAGTTTAGTTAGGATCACACTGTGCATTTATACAATCGCACATCCTTATGCCACTATAACTGGAAAACCCCATATGAGCTCCTGCTTAAGCAGTCTTCATATATTAGCCACCTACACATCTTTGGTTGTAGAGCATACATAGACCTCCCAGAGGACATCTGTACTAACAAACTGGCTTTTAAATCAGAGCTTATGGTGTATCTCAGCATAGCACCTGGCAATGAGAAAGACTTGTCAAAGTGTAACTCCGTATGTCTTCCAATACTTCCAATGTTTCTGGAATTCCTGTGCATCCAACACTTCTGGAAGTTTCCCACACAGCCACTTCCAATGGTCTTGAAGCACTTCTGCCTCAGAAAGACCAGAAACACCTAGTTCTTCAATACTTATTCTATTTACACAAATTTGAACATTCTGGAGTTTTATGCAATCACAACTCTGCCCATATTTTTAGCTTTACATTACTTCACCTCAGTCATATTTCACACTGTGGGCAATGACTGAGTGGGCACACCTGCTCTTACTATAGATTTAACAGGTTATGAGCCCTACTAGCACACACTAGTAGAAATCTTATTCTTGCACAACTCACCTTACTCCATCTCCGTTTCTGCCCTGACACATTCTTGGGCTTCCTCTGTCCAGCACTGACTGGACCTTTAAACTCCAAAATATGAAAACTTTGCATCACAGTCAAACTGTGGCATGAAAAGGTCCTTGGTGTTGTCCTTGGTACTGACTTAATTCCAACCACCACACCCACTCTCAGTGCCAGTCAAACTGGTACACCCAAAACCACTTCCAGAATTGCTTCCAGCACCAGTTCCACTGAGGACACTTGAAAGTGGACAGAACACAATGAGAAAGCTTATGGGATAATCCAGGACCACATCTCAGATGCACTCCTTCTCAAGACACAATAGCATACCACTGTGAAGGATCTCTATAATGCTCTCATAAATCTCCACCAAGCATCAAACCTTGCCTCTGCCTTCTACTCTTTCTGACAACTCTTTGCATCAGAATGGAATGGGAAATCTGACATTTCTGATCACATTGCCCCCATTTGTACCCTCAAGTCATGCCTCACCGGAATGAAGTTTCCTGTTGATAGAAAAATCCTTGCATTCATCCTTCTAAACTCTCTTCTCAAAACTGCAGAGTGGAATGCATTTGCCTCATCAGTTATCAACACAACTGAAGAGGCAAAACTCACATTTGACATGGTGGAAACCCACATTCTCTCTGAGGATGCTCAACTAAGGCTTCCAAACACCTCTAATTTGGCATATATAGCCAAATCTGACCAGAAGAAGAAGCCTAAAGGGGACAAGTGGTGTGAATACCACTGCACTATGGGACACAACACACAGGAGTGTCAGAGTTATTAGTTCTGGCCCATAGAACTGAAGGAGAAACACAAAAGGGAAAAGGCAAACAATAAATCTACTATACAGATGCATGGGACACATTTCAATATCGTGAATCCAAACCATGGTCCAACAAGGCCAACTACATGGTATCAATGCCATTACCAGAACTCTGGAATTTTGTGAACCTTGTATAATCAGAAAGATGAAAAAATAAAAAAGCTTTCTTTTGAGTCTAGAAGTGAGCAGCGGACCACCAAACCACTACAAGTAGTCCATACAGATGTTGGTGGCCCAATAACTCCTCAATCTTGGGAAGGATACTGGTACTGGCTACTCATTGTCAATGATTTCTCCTGATTCCCTTGGATCTACTTCCTAAAGTGGAAAAATGATGTCAAAGACACATATGAAAAATGGAATGCAGATATGAAGGCTTTCTTTCACACAGAAATAGAGATAGAGCAATTCTCAGATCTGCATGTCAAATTTCTATGTAGTGATGGAGAAAGTGAATATGTCAATGCTAAGTTCTGGAACACACTCCAAAATGATGGAACCATTCTGGAAACTTCAGCACCATACATTCTGGAACAAAATGGGCTTGCAAAACAAATGAACCAAACTCTCTCATATCTTGCAAACACCATGTTAGAAGACTCCAAACTTCCAAAATCATTCTGGACTGACACCATGTCCACTGCAACATATGTTACAGGTTGTAGTCTGACATCTGCTCTAAAAGGCAACAACCTCTACTCTTTGCTCTTTGATTGTCAGGTTGATCCTACTGTATTTCGACCCTTTGGATACATTGCCTATTTTCTTGTATCAAAAGAACAACATGGTGGAAAATTTTGATCCCATGGATGGAAGTGTGTACTACTTGAGTACACTTATGAACAGTGAGCCTACAAACTCCTTGACTTGGAACATTGAACCATCATCTCTAGCCATCATGTCATCTTCAATGAATCTGGCACCATCTCCAACACAGAAGCTGCTTCTTGGACTTGTGCATCCAAGGGTCAGTGGGAGGGACTGACATCTTAATACTTTCAAAAAATGGAAACTCTAGAAGTAGATGATGCAGAAGAAGACCCAAGTGAGGGACACTTTCTAGAAACAGTGAGAGAACACACAGAGTTGGATGACATTGCTGCCATCACTGACAAACTCAGCCAACTTCATCTAAACAACCCATCACTTGAGAGTCCTCCAATAGAAGTTCCTTTGAGCTTAAGCTCAAACTTATCTCTGAAACAGATCCAAGCAAAATCCTACCATCCTACAGAGATCATTGCAGGTGTTCAAAGAAGTAGCTGTGCATGAAAACTAGTAAATAAAAACCAAGACTACTTCCAGATATTACAGGAGGAAGCACACTGAAAACAACCAGAAGTGAACATGGAACCAGAACTGGAAGCAGAAGAGATTGAAGTTGAAAATGTATTCTCAACTCATGAAACAGATGTGGAAGAAATCCCTAATACCCCAGAACTTCCTGGAGCTTTCTACAGCATTCAGGATGATTTACAAGAGTGGATCTTTGCTGAAATCACCCATAGACCTTCTGGAGATAAACTACCAAATTCCATAAAGGAAGCTTACATGTGATCAGACACCAACTTATGGAAATCAGCCATTGAGGAAGAGTTATTAAACCTCAATGCAAATCATATGTAGAAAACAGTTCCATTACCAGAAGGTGTCAAACTGATCACTTCCAAACCAGTATTCCAGATCAAGTATGATGAAAATGGAAAGGTAGAATGCTACAAAGTCTGGATCATGGCATGGGGATTTATGCAAAAGGAAGGAATAGACTATCAAGAGGTTTTTGCCCCAGTGGCAAATCTTGATTCTGTCTAAACCATTGTCACTCTTGTAGCCAAGCATAATCTGGAACTCAATCAGATGGATGTCTTCACAGCATACCTAAATGGTGAACTCAAAGAAGAATTATATCTTCTACCTCCAGAAGGTGTTCTGATCCAATCTGGATATTGCTGAAAACTCTGAAGATCATACTATGGCCTAAAGCAGGCTGGATGAACATGGAACAAGACATTGGACAAAAAGCTTGGAGAACTTGGCTTCATTAACCTGGATGCAGAAACATGCTTGTATGTTCTTCATAAGGAGGGTCAAGTATGCTTTTTTGTCATCTATGTTAATGACCTCCTACTCACTGCCAGTTCCTGGTCATTCATGAACTCAGTAAAAAGAACCCTATCAATAGCCTTTAAAATATGAGATCTTGGAGAAGCAAAATTCATCCTAGAGTTGGAAATCTGACATGATTGAAAACTCAGAACTATATGCCTAACACAATCTCAGTATGCAAAAACTGTCCTTCAAAGAACCAGAATGACAGATTCTAATCCTGTATGGACACCAATGGTTCACAGCCTTTCCCTTTCAGCCACTGATCCTGTGGATGATACCAAAATCATAGAAATGACAAATGGGACAAAAGTTTCCTACCTTACTGTCATTGGTTCCCTGATGTACCTTATGCTCAGAACCCACCCAGATCTCACCTACATGGTTGGAACACTTAGGCATTTTAGCTCAGCATCAAAACAATGCCATTGGGAAGCTGCAAAACAAGTCCTTCACTATGTATGTGCAACCATGGACATGGAACTCTGGTATGATGGAAATAAAGTCACCATGAACATGGACTTCTATGGCTATTCTGATGCTGGATGGTCACAAAATCCAGACAATTCCTGCTCTGTCTCTGGATTCTTATTTCTCAGCAATTGAGGAGCAATCTCTTGGTTGAGCAAACTACAAAGCATAGTTGCTTTATCCACCACAGAATCAGAATACATTGGACTTAGCAATGCTGGCCAACACCTTGCCTGGTTCAGAACATTCTTTGAGGAGATTGGGCATCCACAGTCTGGACCCACCACTCTTCATTGTGACAACCAGGCAGCAATCATACTTTCATGAGACCTGCAGTTCTGTGCCTGGACCAAACACATCCAAAGTAAATACCACTTCATTCAGGATGACCTTGTAGGCAAAGGAGAAGCAGTCATCCAGTATGTTCCAACTGGAGATATGGTTACAGACATCCTTACAAAGCCACTTACATGAGACCAACATTGGAAATTTGTGCATGCAATAGGACTATGGTTGCACTTGAGTGGGAGTATCAGAGTGTAACTCCATATATCTTCCAATACTTCTGATGTTTCTGGAATTCCTGTGCTTCCAACACTTCTAGAAGAAGTGTCACACAGCCACTTCCAATGTCTTGAAGCACTTCTGCCTCAGAAAGACCAGAAACACCTAGTTCTTCAATACTTATTCCATTTACACTAATTTGAACATTCTGGAGTTTTATGTGATCACAACTCCGCCCATATTTTTAGTTTTATATTACTTTTCTCTTACCTCAGTCATGTTTCACACCATGGGCAGTGACTGAGGTGAGACTCCAGCTGTTTCTTTATTGTAGTTCTAGCTAATGTACTGTAGTGGGCATACCTGCCCTTACTATAGGTGAATTAAGTCATGTTTCACACAATGGGCTATAACCGAGTGGGCACACCTGCCCTTACTATAGATTTAACTTAAGTGAAAGGAGAGTGCCCCAACAACCTGGAAATGTGTATGGTGACGACCAACACCCAGTCCAACAGGTGAAAGAGATTGAGTGCATGTTGAAATGGAAAGAAAGAGTTGAGAAAAAGTCTGATGATCCTTTTGAGGGTCCATCCAATGAAATGCCTGGACAATTTCCCGGCACACCTCCTCTACCTGCTGACCCTCTGGCTGCTCCTGAAAGCTCATCCCATGAGGATTCTGATGCTGAGGTTGAGAAGTTATGTCAAGAAGGGGAAGTACAATTCCAGCATTTCCTACTTTCCAAGGCAATAAGTCTAGAATCTGCAGTTGAGATGAAACTTGTATGAGAATGGACATTGAAGAATATTAAAACACTACTGGCCAACCTTCAGAACAAATGGAAAGCTACCTATTGCGAGCAGCTTGATATGCTAGAAAAACATGATGTATTCAAAATCGTAGATCAACCCACTCATAGAAAGGTCATCAAAAATCAATGGATATTTGACATTAAACCAGATGGTTGAAAATGAGCATGATTAGTTGCAAAAGGATTCTCCTAGGTTGAAGGCTTAGACTTCAACTAAATATTCTCTCCAGTTGTGCACTATGAAACAGTGCAACTTATGTTAGCACTAGCTGCACTAGAGAACTGGCATATGGAAGCTGTAGATGTCCATGGTGCCTATTTATATGGCAGCTTGGACAAAGAGATCTATATGGAACTTCCCAAAGGCTTTGAGTCTTCCAGCTTGAAAGGCAAAGTACTCTGCCTAAAGAATGCCTTATACAGCTGGAAACAAGCTGGGCTTGCCTGGTGGAAGGCTGTTAATGAGTCCATGAAAAAACTCAGCTTTAAACACCTAAAGTCTGACCCAGGCATCTTCTTATATAAGAAGAAAGGCTCACTTATGGTTGTAGGCATTCTTTATGTAGATGACACAATATTTTGTGGTCCCTCCAAGGCCATCATCAATGAGATCAAAGGCCACTTTATGAAGGAATGGGAATGCAGAGACCTCAGTGTTGCAGATGAATTCTTGCACATGCACATCAAACGAGAAGGACAAAAGATACTAGTTGACCAGTGCACATATCTCAATTAAGTCCTAGAGCACTTTGGGATGACAAATGCCTAAGCTGCCCCCACTCCTCTTCCAATGGGCTGTAAACCCATCAAACACAGTGGTCCTATTAACTATGAACTCCATCAAAGATTCCAGACTGTCATCAGATCTTTGCTGTATCTGATGTTGGGCACTTGCCCAGATATTGCCATTATGGTGATTACCCTCTCTTGCCATGCTGCCAATCCTTCACAGGATCACTTTGACAGAGCCATTTATATCTGTAAATACCTGGCTGGCACCAGGAAGTATGCACTCTGCTATGATGGTAGATCTGGTGCAGGCTTGATTGCGTGTACTGATTCAGATCATGCATCCAATCACAATACCAGGCACTCACAGACAGGCTGGTATAGTGATCCACCCTCACTTGCAACAGCAAATTTGAAGCATGTGGTAGTAATTAATAATGTTATTTAGGTTAGGTCAGACACCACAAATCCTTTCTTATGTGTTCGAACTACCTCTAGAGAAAATACTAAGCACATCTGAAGTAGGGTGAAGCCACTCCCATGAATTCTAGTTTCAAGGCCTTATCGTGTGCAAACCATCACCTGCATTAGCCCAAAAGTAGTATATCAACAGCTTATATAACTATCTGTGTAATGAGTCTTATCCTGATCTATCAAATCAGTTTGTGCTGCTCTCACTCCCTGCTTCATCCTCATGGAAACTGCTCTCATTGCTCCTTTCATTGCCCACATTTCTTTCACCTGCTTCACAATTGAACACCACTTTTGGTAAAGGACTCTCAAGCTTTCCAAGAGTTGGTCGTTTCCATTGTGTTCACTGACCCTCAGCTTTTGCCAAGTCTTGTTCAGCCATCCAAGCTTCAAGTGCTTCTTTGTGCACATGTTGTTGGGCCTTGTTCCTCTCAAGATGTGAGCCATCTGCTTGTTTCCACAATGCCATTTCCTCCACTTTCTCAGTCCTCTTTTTATGGCAGTCCTCTCATGCTTGTTCCTTCTTCTCAATCTGCTTTGCGTTCAAAATGAGCTGCCCATAAAATGTGTCAGCGGATAGATATTTTGGTAGGCTATCCCCCATTAATCTTGCTTTCTTTATCTTTTCATTTCATTCTTTTTCTTCTTGTGTGGCCAGCTGACCTCTCACTTTATCGCAATACATGGATTGCAGTACCATAGCCGACTGCATCTGCAACAATTCAGACCTCATGTAGTCTTCATGGGCACAAGACTGGTGGAGTACATCCTGATATGCTTTTTCCAATGCCATATCTGGTGTCTTGAGCAAAAGGTCATGTCTTCACTTGTGAGTTGGGGTCAATGGCACTGGCACAAATGATGGGAGGTGGTTATCCAAGGTGAGAGGGGTATCTTGTACAAGAAAAGCAGAAGATGTTGATCCCAGCTCTTTGCAGGTTTTTTGAGCAATCAAGCATGGTGTGTTGACTTGCTCTGGGTTTAAAACAGCATATGTAGTTGATCTTGTCAGTTCATGTCTGTACTGATGAATTGCTGTTGTAATAGCATGAACAGAACTGGGCTAAGGGAGGGGTAGTCCACCTTCAATTGAAGTTGCAATACTTGATGCCATTTTCTCCTTCGTTATGATAGTGGGATTGAAGGGCCATACACCAGTGACCCAAAATGCTGACTGAATTGTCTTAGAAGTGAGTGCACAATAATGTGCTCATGTATAGACACTGATAAAGTTTGTTTTGTCAATTTTTTTCCCTGTCTCTGCCTCAAATTTATCATGTTCTTGTGTCCAGTATTGCTTGAGTGGCCCAAAGACAATGACATCAAGACCTTGATAAATATAGGTGGAATGCACTGGATAGCAAAGTATGTGAATGTTGTTCACCCTGGCAAGGTCTAAAAAATCTTTTGTATAGTGGGAGTTATGGCCATCAACAAGGAGAAGCCTAGCATGCCCATTTGCTTTTGCATGAGTCTTCTTTTCAAAGTCTTCAATTTACAGTTGGCTGATTGTCCTATTAGTCCACCCTTTCTCTGAGTGGGCAATCCTGCATAAGAGTTAAGTCTGTCATTAGAATTGCATCAACTGGTCTGACTTATGATGCATTTAACACATTTCCTTGATGCCATGATGTATTGAAATTCTTTCCCTTGTAAATGACAGCTGGTGAAATCTTATCTCCATTGGCACAAATGGTTACCATAACGGTAATATTTTCATGGCTGCCATCATGTTGCTGATACTGCTATTGTGCCCTTGCTACACCAATAGCACACTTGGACTGTCCACCACCAGGCTGAAATCCAGTTTCATTGGCTGCCCAAAGGCAATCTTTTTCTATGTTCTGCATTTTGATTGTATGGCCAAGTAGGTCAAACCAGGCTTTGTTGGTATGTTCATTAATAGCTTGTCCATGAGCAGAGTCAAGTGAGGCACTCCAAAATTGCTGTAGGTGAGCATGGTGGCATAGAAGAAACTGGTTTGTCTAGTTCTTGCCAACTCTGGTGGTTGGGAAGTTATCTGTATGTCGTGCATGCAAAAGATAGTCGATGTGGAATTTTAGTGATGTATGATCAAGAGGAAAGCCATGCGCTGCATAGCTGAGGCTGAGGCTGAGGGAAACAACCTGCTCTTCTTCCTCTAGAGTAAGCCATGTGTTCCATTCCATATTAGATTGATAACTGCTTGGCTTGCCATCAAGTCGCCTTTTCACCATATCATGGCTGGCCGTAACATGATTACACCCAGATTTTTGCCACCATTCAAGTTGAATGTCATGACAAATTGCCTATTGGCTATATCTCTTGTGCTCCAGTTTCTTTTCCTCTTCTTCATAAATTCTGACGGCTTCAGCCACCACTTGTTCTTGTTGGTCAGATTGAATCCTCTTCTTCTTGGTCTCTGAACATGCATGGCCTACCATTGTGATGTTGGGTTGGGGAGTATATGCAGTGGTGCTTACCATGTTGGCCAGTGACAGTTCCCCCAACCTGCTTGCAGTTTAGCTATGATAAGATCTCTGGATAAGATGTGATAAGACCCATAATACCATGCACCTCTGGCATGGTCCTGGCAGAAGATTCCCCCCCTTACAAGACAGATTATTATGCTGAGCCTGTTACAAAGGGTCTTTCGCAGATGATACCTATATTAACCAGGTTTAAAGTAACCAACAGCAGCCAACATAAGGGGTTTTCCTCTTTTTTCTTGGCTTAATGGAAAATTGTAGGCAAACACAGGACATCTACCATACACACACAGAATAACACTATGTGAGAGTAAATACTAGTTATTGCACACTAGTCATAACAACAATTTTGTACAAGTTGTGGATGGTATATTCTTTTGACACATGTGACAATGGTAACACAAGTGGGGGTGGATTACTGTATATCAAACTAGCTAATTGTATGTTCAGTTGGAGATCGTGGCAACAATTGTGCATATCCTACAGCTCTACTGAGGCTGAATACATTGCACTATCTGACTGCAGCTGCCAAGTTGTTTGGATCAGACAACTTCTTGGAGAATTTGGGTATAAACTTACCCCTACTCCTATCTGTGGTGATAACCAAGGATCCATATTCATGGCATCCAACCCTATTACTGAAATGTGAAATAAGCATGTAGAGCTTGAATGGCATGCAATATGTGAATGGGTTGAGAATAGGACTATTGAACTCTTTTATATAGAAGGATTCATCAATCCAGCAGATATGTTCACCAAGAATCTTGGACAAGTTCATTTTGATTAACTTAGATCTCAACTAGAACTCATCTTCTACTAAATGTCAACTATCTGTTCTATCATTAACTTTCACACAAACCCATTTATTGAATGAGGGGGAGTGTTGAACATCCAGTTTGATATATTAGGTAGTATTATGTAATACGATCATATAATATATAATACAAACACAGTCATCTGAGTTCAAATAGAGTCTTTACCTTTAACTACTGTGTGCCCACTCCCTGCAACAGCAAGCCCAACACCAAGTGAGTTGCTTCAGTCCTCACCCTCTGTGTAATGCTCTGCTTGACATTCTCTTCCTGATGTCTCACTTATATGATCATTTCTATTCCAAGGCAGATGACTCAACTTTATAGTCTCTTCTTTTCTTGCCTTATCTTTGATCTCTTACTGGATGATTAACTCCACAGCCACTGAAACAACTTCAAACAAGTGAAACTGTTAACATCAAAGTGTGGCAACCTTTGCCAAGAAAGATGGAATCACAAGGAGTATGAAGGAAAACTCCAAGTGAACTTGACTGGGGAGACATCCCAGGCAAGCCCTTGGCCTTTATATACTATCCATACTATATGTACATGTTGTGACCTAATCTACCAATGAGTCACCAATATGGGAGTATCCTAAGCCCTAAAGATAAGAGTCATAGCTTGGCATAGCATGGAAATGAAGAACATGAGTGAAACACATATAAGGCTGTGGACACAGCCAAGATAAGAAACATGAGTCATGCATGAGGTGTGACAGAATGGAAGAGACCGAAATTAAAAGATGAAACATGTTTTAGTGTGAAATGAAGTGTGAGTCATAGATCAGATCAGGTATGTGTCAGCACTTAAGGCACAGCCTGGCTGTAACATATATCAAGTTAGCACTTACTGCATAGCATGGCTGTGACCCTTGATGAGATCCTAAGCATAATAAGATAAAGAAAAGGATAAACATGTAAAGGTGAAAATAATGAGACTGTAACACTACCCCTCTTCTATAGATTGGATTCCAGACGATCCATAGCAGTGCACCAAACTTCAGGGTATAGATTGAAGAGACCAAAGTGCCCTGTAAAAGTTTCTTGAAGAAAGAGGCAAGGATTTCGTTCATAGAAGAGTTTTAAGATGGCTTGCATATTAGAAAGATCTTTCTTTGATTGCCAAGTTCAAGCATCATCATCATATCCAGCCCAATGAACCAGATATTCCTAACTATGATCTTTGTGGCAGGCATCAACAATATGGTCAACTTCATATTCTTTATCTCAGTCCTCAGTAACCAGTACTGGTCCGGATTCAAAAGTAGGTTGCCCGAAAAGGCAATCTTTAAATGGTTTTATTTTAGAGACATTAACCACTGGCTGAATTTTCATCATCTGTGGTAACTTCAACTCAATAGCATTGGTGCCAACGAGTTTTATAATCCAGAAGGGTCCAAGCCACTTCTTGGACATCTTGTTACTGTGATGTGTCAAGCACAAATTATCTGTAACAAGTAACACTTCATCACCAACCATATAAGCAGGAGCAACACTTCACCATGATGCAGCACTCATTTTCATTTTATCTTGTGCCAAACCTAAGTTGGCACAAACTTCATCAAATGTCTGCTGAACTTTACCAACAAAAACATCTGCTGTGGGGGCTTTAGAACTGTCAGGTTCAGTTCCCATTTGGAGCTGATAAGTCTGGGTTACCTCAAATGGAGTTTTCTTGGTAGCAGACGATTTGTGGTTATTATGTGCAAACTGTGCAAGAGACAGCCACTTGTCTGCCTGTCTGTCTGTGGGTGATAAGCAGTACTAAGCCATGGTTTTATTCCTAAGCATATGCAAAGGTCTTTCATGACTTGAGATGCAAACTGGGGTCCCTGATCTGAAACAATCGAATGTGAGAGCCTGTGATTCATTTAAAATCTTTCCAAATATAATTTTGCTATTTCCAAAGTGGAAACTGTTTTATCTGTGGGTATAAACTCAACTTCTTTCGAGAATCTGTAAACTACCATGAGGATAGCATTGAATCTGTCTGATTCTGGCAGATCAATTATGAAATTAGCTGAAACATCTTCCCAAGGTATGTTAGCCAATTCAAGAGGATTTGTCCTGCTCTTCTTTATCACATTGAACTTTATGTATGCTTCTATCCTGGAGAAGTCCACAACTTCTAGGACAATATGTCATCTGGACTTTTCTTGTAATGTGAAGCATACTCAAGAAAGTGTTTGACTTACCCCAAGAGAGGCAGATGCTCATGAAGAGGTACCATAGTGTCTCTTCTAGCAAGTTAAGTGCAAACCAAGGTTAGAGGGCGATGGACGATGATGAGGGAGCACATAGGTCTTGAGAATTGCTCAAGGACAAAGAATGAGTATGACTGAAATCGTAGATTCAGAGTAAAGAAACTACAAGTACATGGCGATTGGTATATAAATGATTCTATTGTGAGAAGATAGAATGTAAAGGAACATTATGGAATATGGGAACACTAAGCCATTATGAGAGAGACAACTGTGGAGGTTATTATCCAATAGAATTAGAGAGAGCAAGAGAGAAAGATGAGACTCACTCAAGACATCCCAATGATAAAGAGGTAATGTTTGTGAGCATAGTGAAACATGAGAGGAAGAACTGCGACAGAACGAAGAACACAAAATAAGAGGATAGAATGGTAAAGGAAGAAAATTGTGATATTATCCCCTTCATAGATTTGAGCTCCTGGCTTAAGCAATCTCCTTGATAACAGGCTACTTGTCAAGGATGATAAGAGGGGTGGTATGTGGTGCAAACCAACAGTTACCAGTGAGGTGTCCGATCTCATTGCAAAGACCACATTGTCAGAAGGGATAGTAACATTCTGTATGACCCTAATGGCAACAAAAGGCACAGTGGGATGTGAAGCAATGCGTGTGAGGATAACCAGGGGTGGTGGCGAGACATTGTGGACAAGTGTAGTTGGGGCAGTCAATGAGATAGTGACCAAGATAATGACACCAAAAGCAATGGATAGTGGCCAATGAGTTGCAGAGAATCATCCAGGCATCCAGTATATAAGTGGAGGAGTCAAGGATGCGATGACTGTCAGAAAGATAATGATAGTAAGAATGCATGTGAACATGAGCTTTAACATTGATGGCACATGATGGAACATCAAATCTGTTTATGTTGTTGAAGAGCTGAATGTTGGTCTGGGGAAGAACATTTGTGTTCAGAGGAGAAGGGGGAACATCTGAGAAAAGAGCAGCTTCAGGGTATTCCTCAGAAGGTTCCTTAGAGTGTTCTACAAGGGATCTAGGGGGAGGGGAAGACAAATGTTCCACTAGCATGAGCATAGTTGATGGAGAAGGAGATCTAGGAGGCAGAACAGGGAGAGGGCTGTTTGGGACAGAAGTTGAAGTAATGGTAGTAAAGTAAACCATCTGATCATGTTCTGAAAGAGAATTAAAAATTAGTTCAAAGATTTTGAAGATAAAATGATGAGGGATGTCTACGACAAGCTTGGGGAAACAATTGAGATAAAGCAAATGAAGAACTAAATCTGATAATTGGGCAATCGCTGTGCATAAGGGAATAGTGTATAGTACAGGTAAATTCTGTGGAGCAGAATGAAAATGAAGAGTTTGTATATGCACGATCTGATGGTAAAGCTCCACTAGTTTCTGAACAGTTTCATTTCTAGTGAAAAGTTCATGGTCTTGCACTACATGGAATAGATCAGGATCCATGAGGATGGCACCAAAGAGCAAGAGAGCAGTGTAGAGAGGAAGCAAAGCTACTTGTACAGGCAAGGAGCATAGCGAAGAGTACTCTGAAAAGTGAGAAGCAATCAATGAGGTTGGAATAGACATTTAAAACAAGAGATTCAAGCATGCAAGGGAGGACTGAATTGTTTTGCAGAGAAACAGTTGCAAGACCAATAGCAAGAGAGAAACAAAACAAGAAGTAGCAAGATTGCAGTGAAGATGAAACAAGGTCAAAGGGTAACAAAGAAGGGATGTAGTTCGGTGAGAGGAAAGAACATGTAATGACTTGACTGCTGAGGAGGACACTCATGAAGAGGTACAACACTGTCCAGAGGAGTCTATCATTACTTCAGGGAATGAGAACATTTATAGGGAAATAGGATCTTGGAAGCATGTCGGAGATTCACTTCAGGTTCCCATGTGGCTTCAGAGTGGGAGTACTCTTTCCATGTGGTCAGATACAGATAGTTACCAGGGTGGCCTTTATGGGAGAGAATAGCCTCCATTTTGAATTCTTCTTTGTTATCAATCATATCAGGTGGTAGTTTAGAGAAGGAAGGTCCATGTGCTTCAGTTTGTTTGAATGGCAATAAGAGAGAGGCATGGTAGACAAGAGGGGAGATGACTTGGGAGATTTAGAAAGGTCCATGACGTTTAGGAGCAAGTTTCTTAGATGGGTAAGGGATTCAAAGGTTGGTGGCTTCTAACCAAACCTTATCTCCAACTTTCCAAGGGGAGAATGATCGTGTGGAGTGGTGAGTTATTGCCAAGTGGGCAGGGTTATGTGCAGCTAAGGCTTCTTCTTGTGCCTTGGACAGGGTGATCAATCTATCAGACAGGGCAGGAATGAAGGTTTTACCCAGGGCAGGAAATAATTGGGGTTCATATCCAAGGAGGAGAGAAAACAGGGATGACTTAGTGGAGCTATGAGGGATGGTGTTGTGATGGAATTCAGCAGTAGTGAGAAATTCTGACCAGGAGTGGGGGTTATTAGCATAGAAGATGTGAAGGTATGTTTTGAGTTCCTGATTTGTCTGTTCAGTTTGGCTGTCAGTTTGGGGGTGATATGCAGTGGAGAGTTGGATGTTGTAGTGGAGGAGACAAGTGAGTTCTAGGGCAAACACAGAAGCAAATTGTGGACCATGATCTAAGATGATAGAATCGTAGAGATCAAAACATTTGAACACATTGTTGAAGAAAAGTTTAGTGACTCCAGCTGCGTCAATGGTTTTGTTACAAGGGATGAAAATTACCCCCTTCATAAGGCTGTGGTCGACCATGACCATAATAGAGTCAAAATCAGTGGATAGTGGGAGATCTGTGATGAGATTGACAGAGATTTGTCGAAACGGTAAGGAGAAGGAAGATAGGATCGGGTTCAAAGGAGTGACTGTGGGGTGAGTGTTGACCTTGGATTGTTGACATACAGCACAGCCAGTCACAAAGTTCTTGATGAAAGTACCAAGTCCAGGCCACCAAAAATCATGTTCTAGGATTGCTTTCATGTAGAATTGACCAGCATGGCAAGTGGTAGGAGAGGAATGAATGCTATGGAGAAGTGTGGATTGGGACAAGGGTGGAACATATAAATGACCTTTGTAAAAGAGGTAGCCATTTTCAAATGACCAATCTTGGAGTGAAGAATGAGGGAACAAAGGTGTTGCTTCTTCCATGGCTTTGAGTGTGCAAAGGACCAGTGGATCGGACGAGAACAAGGATCAGATGTAGTTGAAAAGTTTTAGATCAAGGGTATTGATGATAACAGGGTCTGGGAGGATAGCTGCATTGGCGTTGTCAGAGGAGGTGTTAATGAAGTCTTTCTGGGAAAGTGCATCAGCTGGGCCCATCTGGGTTCCAGGGGTTACTTTCCAGACAAGGTCAAAGTAGAGGAGGAAGAGAGATCAATGGGCTTGACGGTGAGAGAGTTTTCAGAGATCTTTGATGAAGGAAAGGTTCTTGTGATCTGTAATGATAGTCACCAGATGTGAGGTGCCAAGGAGATATTGTTGCCATTCTTTGAGTGCAAGGATAACAGCCAGGAGTTTCTGATCATAGATATTGTAGTTTCATTCTACAGGGGAGAATGTTTTTGAGAAGTAAGCACAGAGATGGAGGTCACCATTGACATTGGTTTGGAGAAGTACTGCTCCAGAGGTGATCAGAGAAGCATCAGTAATGATAGAAAATGGTCGAGATGTGTCAGGAAGGGTGAGGACTGGGGTGGAGCAGAACTGAGCAATGAGGGAGCAGAAAGCAGTTTCTTGGAGGGGAGTCCATGACCAAGGTTCATTTTTATGAGTGAGTAGAATGAGGGGGGCAATGATATTAGAGAAGTTTGGGATGAACTTTTGATAGAAGTTGGCAAATCCTAGGAAACTACAGATTCCCTTGACAGATGTAGGGGATTTCCAGTCCTTGATGGCAGAAAGTTTTACTAGGTCCATCTCAAGTTGTCCTTGACCAATAATCATGCCAAGGTATTCCATTTGTGGAGTGTCAAATGAACATTTGGAGAGTTTGAGAGAAAGTCCATGTTCTCTAAGATGTTGGAGAACTTTACAAGTGCAATCATGGTGGAGTTCAATATTGTCCTTCATATAAATGCCTAGGTTGTCCATGTAGATCTTTAACCATTGCTCAGCCAGCATATCTGTGAAGATATAGTTCATGAAAGCTTGAAATGTTGGTGGAGTGTTGTTAAAACCAAAGAACATCATGGTGGGTTTGAAAAGTCCAAGCAGGGTGATGAATGCTGCTTTCCATTGGTCCTCTTCTCAAATTCGAATGTTGTTGTACCCCCACCATACAGTGACTTCAAAAACCCTTTCCATGTTTACCCCTAATGTGGTATGTGGAGCATACCACTAAAACATGTGGGAATTTCGCTTATCTTTGGTGGAGTCATAAATAGTACTTACTCCTAGCTACAAAATTGCTCCTTGGATCATGTGATTTGGTTCACAGGATCCTGAGATATGGCCAGTTTAAAATGATGACACCATGGAAAGGGTTTTTTCACTTTTCTTCTGATGAGTAGGATTGTAGTGAAATAGTAGGATAGTTGCCTTCATTTTCTGGTACAAATAATGACATACATGTAAATAGTATGTCTGAGTTTAAAAAAGTTCACACACTCCTTGATTTCC
>JBBPTV010000548.1:0-19246 GCA_038094275.1 Tubosaeta brunneosetosa | reverse complement strand
ATTGGAACTGTTAAATACCAGATCGCCTGTACAATAGTTCTTCACTCTGAATCTACGATCCTTGTCGTACTCATTCTCTGTCCTTGAGCGATTCTCAAGACCCGTGTGCTCTCCTCGTCATCGTCCTCGGTCCTCTATCTTTGGTTCGCACTTAGCTTGCTAGGAGAGACACTGTGGTACCTCTTCGTGAGCGTCCGCCTCTCTTGGGTTAAGTCGAACACCCTCTTGAGTACGCTTAGCGTTACAGAAATTGTGGATGGTCATTGACTGCCACAAACGAAACGATAACATGATTAAGGACATTATGCCCTTTCCAGATCAGGATCAGGTCTGGATGGAAGTTGCACAAGCAAAGTATCACTTGAAGATAGACCTGTCAAATGCATATGAACAGGTCCATGTGGAGCCAGAAGACGTCTGGAAGACAGCCTTCTCCACAATTTATGGCACTTTTTGGAGTCAAGTCATGCAACAGGGGGACTATAACACCCCTGCTACATTCCAATGCCTAATGACTGTGATCTTTTGAGATCACATAGGGCACTTTATCCATGTATACTTAGATGATATATTCATCTATAGTGATACTCTGGAGGAGCATGAATGCCACCTTCAGATAATATTCAAGACACTCAAATGTTCCAAGTTTTATCTCAAAAAAGAGAAATGTGAGCTTTATGGTGAAAAGCTCGATTGTCTCAATTATGTAATTGATTGAAATGGAATCCATGCAGACCAAGACAAGATGTCTCGAATTCAGAGTTGGAGAACTCCAAGAACTCTTAATGAGATACAATGTTTCATTGGTCTCATCAAATACCTGGCACAGTTCATGCCAGATGTTTCAGCATTCATGATGCCATTAACAAGCATCAAACGGAATGGTCATCCATTCAAGTGGAGAGAACTTCACAATTGGTGCTTCCAGACCATAAAAGATATGGCCTGTAAATACCCAATCCTAAGGCCTATTGACCCTAGAAAGGACGAGCTGATTTGGCTTGTCTGTGATGCATCAGTGAATGGAGTGGGTGCAGTGTATGGACAAGGGTCCAATTGGTGGACCTGGAGGCCCGCAGAATTTATGTCGAAAAAGCTGAGCGATGCTCAGCAAAATTACAGGACTTTTGAGCAAGAAACACTCACTATAATTGCAGCCCTATTGAAGTGGGAAGTGGCTTCAAGTTCACAATCGTTATGGATCATAAAGCATTAGGATATTTGAATACCCAAAGAAAACTATTGAGCCAACAAGTTCACTGGCTCAATTATTTATCACAATTTGACATGAGCATAGTATATGCTAAGGGTTCAGAGAACTGAGTAGCGGACTGTTTGTCCTGCTACTACAAAAATGAAGGAGGTGATATCATCTCAGATGAAGAGATTGATTGGGCCAATGCAGATATATGTTTGGACCCAAAGCTCAGTGATTGAGATCATAGATAAGCCTTGTAAGAGTACTTGTCTAAAGGAAAAGCAAGAACATCACTTAGAAGAGGCTCAAGAGATGGCCTCAGCTGTGGAGAAGGCAGTTGCAGATCCTCCAAGTGCAAACGTGCAGGAGGACCCTATGATTCTTGAATCCATGAAGGCCACTAGAGCCCCACCACTAACATATGGAAATATGCCAGAATTCCTCAAAGTGATCCACAAGAGATATGCAAGCGAGTCATTCTTCGCTAAGATAATAGACCAAGTAGGTCATCACCCACAATTTAGAGAGACAAATGGTCTTTTCTACACAGATAACTGTGGTGGTGAGGAGGTTTTATGCCTTCCACACACCAAATTTAAGGATGACAGTATTGTCACCCTTGTGGTTGATAGTGCACACAAGGTGCTGGAACATTTTGGGTCCCAACACACAGTAGATTATATCTGCAGATGGTACTGGTGGCCCAAATTCAGGCAAGAAGTAGATTGATTCTGTTGATCTTGTCCAACTTGTCAAGTGACAAAGACTGATGGACAGAGACTGCAAGGTCTCTTGCATAGTCTATTTATACCTGGGAGACCATGGGGATTGATCGCAATGGACTTTGTTGGTCCATTCCTGCCAAGTAACAGGTATGACTACTTGTGGCTGGTCATTTGTTGACTGATGTCAATGATACATCTTGTACCTGTGAATACAACATTGCAAGCATCTGAGCTTGCAATAAAATACTTGAATGAGGTAGTCTGCTTACACGGACTACCAGAGACAATTGTCTCTGACAGGGATCCAAAGTTCATGTCAGCCTTCTGGCGTGAACTACATCGGATGATGGGAGCTAAGCTTCTAATGTCCATGGCGTTTCATCCACAAACAGATGGTGCCTCAGAATGAGCAATCCTGAATGTAGTACAGATACTATGCTCCATGATTTGACCCAATCAAACTGATTGGGCCAAAAAATTACCTATGATGGAATTCGCCATTAACTCAAGCATAAGTAGCTTGTCTTGGTTTGCACCCTTCAAGCTGAACTACAGATTTATGCCCATACTGATGCATAGAATTGAGGAAGGAAAACCTTTCCTGGCATCAGGGGTGCAAGCATTTGTTAACCAGGCTCTCAAGAACCTGGAAATGGCACATGACACTATAATTGAAAGTAGGGTGATGCAAGTGCATCAGGCCAATAAGGCCAGAAGGGAGAGTTTGACTCTCCAAGTGGGAGATAGCATATATCTCTCCACTAAGAATTTAATGATGCCAAAAGGATGAGCTCGAAGGCTTATCCCATGATACATAGGACCAATGAAGGTCCTGAGGAAAGATGAGTCCAGTGATACATATACACTGGACTTGCCCGAAGAACTGAAGGCTAAACACCTTCATCTGACGTTTCACATTGGACTGCTGAGACAATATGAGGCAAACAATGATGTGTTGTTTCCTTGACAGGATGCTCATGCATTCTATGATGTTGGTAAAAATGACGAAGAGTGGTTGGTGGACAAGATAATCACCCATCAATGAAGAAGAAATGATATCAAGTTCCTTGTGAAGTGGAACTTGGGCAACACCACATGGAAGCCTAAGAAGAACTGTGAAGAGTTGGAGGCCCTTGATAGGTACCTTGAACTTCAAGGTGTGTGAAGCACACACCTGTTTCATTGAAAAACACAAGGCTCGCAAGAGCAAACCAAGATTGCAAAGCAGCCTTAGTGTTATGAAGCATGACACTACATCCAAATCAAGTAACCCAAAGTGATGGACAAACTGCCACATGATCAAGATAAAAAAGAAAAAACAAAGAAAAATAAAGTTCCACAACCACAATTTCCATATTAGTATACAGATGAATAAAACAAAACACAGCCACTGTAGATAGTTTAAAGTTTATGTTGATCAATTTCCTTATATAGCTTATTTCCTTTTGTCATTACTTAATCATGCACTTTGATTTAAAGACATGTCTTGCTTAACTACTTTCTCTCTCTTTCTCTTCCTCTCATACCACCACTACCATCCACTTTCACCATGGCCATTGGTCATCACTCTCCCTCCCCTGCATGTTCTGAGGGATTGGATGCCCTATGTGGCCAATCCCTGTCTCATATTCGTATAAGCTCACCTGAACCAGATCCTCCTGGTTGTGGCAGTTGCACTATGGCCAGCAGTGGTGCCAAGCGTATGTGGGCACTGTCCAACTCCCAATCCCCTTTGTGTGACTCTCATTCTGCAAAACGTCCCAGAGACGACTCCTCCAGAGACTGGGTTTGTCACCCTGGTCTCCCCATGGTTCACCATGAAAATAGCTGTTGCACTTGTGGCAACTTTGCAGCACACATCATGCTAGGGGTCATGACCTGGTGTTATGGCATGGAGCCAGCTGTCAAGGATCTTGCTGATAATACGGCGAGCCTTGCTTGACACAAGTCGTATGCAGACCTTTGTGAGCATATGATGAGGTACCATGACAAGCAGAACAACCTCCATGTGCAGCTCAACACTACACGCAGCAAGATTGAGGAGTTGCATGGGGGCTGTCACCTTGCCCCCAGAGATGTACAGAACAAGGTTCACCAGTTCAAGGTGGCCCATTCTCTGTCTCTCCAATAGCACCTGCACAATGAGCAGATTACAGGTGCTAGCTTGTCATTGTTGTTGGTTGTCAAGCCAACTCAGTCCAGGCACTCAGGGTCCTCTTCTTCTTTGAGGGGGAGGATCCATTTACGTTCAAACCGTTGCTCAAGGGAAAAGAAAAAGCCCCTTCTGTTTCTGAGCAGCTGCAAGCTGCTCATAACATTGTCATGGCTGACTCATCATTCACCTTCACCTCTCTAGTGGCCCTCGCTCCACTAACCCTCAAGACGGCCAAGGGCACAATGTTTCCCATGTTCAAAGGGAACGAAATCCCTCATGGCCTCACCATACTAGGTTTGGGGCATGACCCAAAGAAGGGTAAAGATACCCTGTTTGTTTGGGTGAATGAATACCAGTATGGGTACCAAGGGGCTGTGCTCACAAAGGCACAGCAACACATACAGGTGAGGATCTACCCTCCAACCCCACCTAAGAGGTTCTATGACAAGAGGACCAGGATGGATCAAGAGATCACAGGTCCTGTCCATTTATTCAACCTCCTAGAGAGTGTTCACACTCTCTTTGCGACTGCACATGCAGAAGTCGAGGATGAAAAGAGTGAGCATGCTCTTTGACAAAGCCAGGATCTTGTGGCTTTCCTCCATTTTTGAAGGAAGCACAAGAACCTCAAGGTCAGTGAGCTCATGTGTGCTACAATGACAGGATGGAGGGCCCCTGCATGGGCTCTAGAAAAGGCAAAGAAGAGGACGCAGGTGTATCAGGAGCATGTGCTCAACCCACAAGCACCTCCTGCAGCCACTGGTCCTCCTCCTCCCATTGTCATTCAGGCATTGCAACAATGTCTTGTAACTGCTGAGGATGTCGTCAAAATGACGTCCTATGTTCCTATCATCTGACCCACAAGCTCAGACTCTGGGCCATCGCACCGATCAGCATCTGCAACCATATCTGCACCTGTACCCATCCCTGCTGTACAATGGGACAACACCCAGACCACTTGACCCACTCTGGGCCAATAATTCTCAACAGGAAAAAACCATTCTTGCCAAGGGATCACCCTTTCATCAGTGCATTCATTGACTGATGGAGTGCATACATCAAGTGGTACCAGGGTGCTTGCCTGACTGATGAAATGAGGGAAGCCCTGCAAAGGATCTTCTCTGGAGCCACAGGACTCCCCACCATTCTCAACAACATCAATTCACCCTTGAGTATGCTGCACATCCAACAAGTGTGTAGCCTCTACTCCTGGAGAATTATGCTCCAGTTAAAAGAACCAGCTTTGACTACAAAGTCTAGTTGTGCAGGCTGGTCTGCTTATTCCTGGTACTGGGGCAGTACTGGCACCTCCTTGAGGAAGTGGATGTGATCCCATCCCTTCCTCAGTGTGTGTTGTGGTATGGGTTGTTCACCTGTGATGCAACTGTCAGTGAGATCACAACATACTTGGCCACAAACGGAATCCTTGCACACCAGGCAGACGACGCATACATGTGGGCATGACAGGCAGCCTGTGAGATGTTGGGCCATGTGGACAATGGTGGGGGTGACTCCAAGACTGTGGAGGTATATGCCCCCATAAGGGATGATGTAACGCTAAACGTATCATGAGGGATGTTCGACTCAACTCCAAAGAGGTGGATGCTCACAAAGAGGTACCACAGCATCTCTTCTAGCTAGTTGAATATGAACCAATGAATATGGATGAAGGATGACAACATATGTCATATAATGAGGACAAAGGAGATTCAGAGTTCAGAGGTGAGGACAGAAGTTATGATGGGAATTGTAGACTGAGGACGAAGGTTGTTGACTAAGGTCAAAGAATACGATGGAGATCGTAGACTGAGGACAAAGGACGTTGTCGAGAGTTGAGGATGACTAGGAGAACTCAGAGGACTTGAGAATCACTCGAGGACAGGTGATTGCTATGTTGTATTGCATAGAATCAGTGTAAGGAGTAAAAGTACAGGGCGAACAGTATAAATGTACATATACCAGCTGTAACACTGCGAATCAACATATCAATGAGACAAGGAAAAAGTGGACAAAGGTAACTTTAGTAAGTCGAGAGGTAAAAGAAGATAAACAGTAACCTCTGAGAGAGTGAGTAAAGTAAAGTGGATAGCGACAAGGGATCATGATGATGGAAGAGAGTCATGAAAAGAGACTAGAACAAAAGGGGAGAAAAATTGTAACAATACCCCCATTGTAGGTTTTGAGGTCCCAGGCTCAAAGATCATACCACCTATAGGAAGACTTATATACCAGATTGCTAGTTCCATGATGGGGAAAAGGAGAGCGTGGATTGGATGAGGTTGTAAAGGAGAAAGGGAGTAGGATGAAAGCACATGAGGGAGAGATGAGAGGGCGATATGCGGAGAAAAGAACAATGATGAGGAATACTCCACGCAAATGTCAGCTCCAGGAACAACAAAGACCAATGAGGATCGACCAATAGACAAAGAGATTTCTACTGTCATCTGATGAGAGATCAGCATGACTTACGATTGGGATAGGGTCTTGGTCTCATTGTCAAAGGGTTATGAGGATGTCAGGTCGTCTTAGAGCACAAGGTGACAGATGGATAGGACATGATGTGGAGAATTCAAAATGAGAGGATTGGCTAGCTTAGTAAAAAGCCGCTCCACCATGACAAGGTGTAGCCAGAGGAGCAGTTACTAGGTAGCAGTGCACAGCAGCATGCTATGACTTTCACTGATTTGAGCTGAGTGTGAGTGAGTGGGAAAGGGAGTGGGATGTTCGAAGAGGTACAGGGAGTAGGAGCGTTTATAAGCAGAAAGGATCCTGGGAGCATGGCAGAGATTTTCTTCAGGTTCCCAGGTAGCTTTGGACCGAGAGTATCCTTTCCATGTGGTCAGGTACTGATAGTTACCAGAGCGGCCTTTGTGTGACAAGATAGCCTCCACTTCAAATTCATCATCATCATCAATAATGTCTGGAGGTGGTTCAGAGAAGGAGGGACCATGTGCTTCGGTTTGTTTAAATGGGGATAGAAGGGAGGTGTGGAACATGTCATGGATTTTCCAAGAGGGAGGTAATCTAAGGCGATAGACGAGGGGAGAAATGACTTGGGAGATCTCAAAGGGTCCATGACGTTTGGGAGCGAGTTTTCTGGAGGGATAAGGGATATGAAGGTTGGTGGCTTTGAGCCATACTTTGTCTCCAACATTCCAGGGGGAGAACAAGCAGGTGGAGTGGCGAGCCATCGCCATATGAGCAGAGTCATGTGCTGCAAGGGCTTCTTCTCATGCCTTGGACAGGGCGATCAATCTGTCAGACAGAGCGAGAATGAATGTTTTACCTAGGGCAGGGAATGATCAGGGTTCATATCCAAGGAGGAGGGAGAATGGAGATGACTTAGTGGAGCTATGGGGAACAGAGTTGTGATGGAATTCGGTGGTGGTGAGGAATTCCAACCAGGAGTGGGGATTGTTGGCGCAGAAGATACAGAGGTAGGTCTTGAGTTCTTGGTTTGTACATTCTGTTTGGCCATCAGTCTGGGGGTGGTACACAGTGGAGGGTTGAATGTTGTATTGGAGGAGGCGAGCAAGTTCTAGGGCAAATGCAGAAGTGAATTGGGGACCACAATCCAAGATGATAGAGTCATAAAGGCCAAAGCGTTTGAATACATTGTCGAAGAAAAGTTTTGCAACTCCTGAAGCATCAATGGTTTTGTTACAAGGGGTGAAAATTACCCCCTTCGTAAGGCCATGGTTGACCACGACCATAATAGAATTGAAACCTGAGGACATAGGGAGATCTGTGATAAGATCGACCAAGATCTGTCGAAAAAGCAATGATGATGTGGACGGGATGGGATTCAATAGAGGGACAGTGGGATACGTGTAGACTTTGGATTGTTGGCAAATAGCACAACCAGCTATAAAATTTTTGACGAAAGTACTAAGACCAGGCCACCTGAAGTTACATTCAAGGATGGCCTTTGTGCAGAAGTGACCAGCATGGCTAGAGGTGGGAGACGAGTGGATACTATGGAGGAGCAAGGAGCGGGATGATGGTGGGACATATAAATGACCTTTGTAAAAGAGGTGGCCATTTTCAAATGACCAATCTTGGAGCAAAGAGTGAGGAAACAAAGGTGTTGCTTCTTCCATGGCTTTGAGTGCATGAAGGATCAAAGGATCAGATTGAGATGAGGAACGAATGTAATCAAGGAGTGACAGGTCTAGAGCATTGATGATGACAGGGTCTGGGAGGATAGCTGTGTCAGCATTATCAAGGGAGGTGTCAATGGAGTCTTTTCAGGAGAGGGCATCAGTGGGGCCCATCTGGGTTCCAGGTGTGACTTTCCAGACAAGATCGAAGTCAAGGAGGAAAAGAGACCAGTGGGCTTGACAACAGGAGAGTTTTCAAGGATCTTTGATGAAGGAAAGGTTTTTGTGGTCTGTGATAACTGTGACAGGATGCAAGGTGCCAAGGAGGTATTGTCACCATTCTTCTAGAGTGAGGATGACAGCCAGGAGTTCTTGGTCGTAGATGTCATAGTTTCATTCGGCAGGGGAGAAGGTTTTTGAGAAGTAGGCATAGGGATGGAGATCACCATTGACATCAGCTTGGAGGAGGATGGCTCCAGAGGTAATCAGGGAGGCATCAGTCATGATGGAGAAGGGACAAGATGTGTCAGGAAGAGCAAGGACAGAGGCAGAGCAGAACTGGGTAATGAGTGTATAGAATGCAGTTTCTTGGAGGGAAGTCCATAACCAGGGTTCATTTTTGTGAGTGAGTAGGACAAGGGGAGTGACAATGTTAGAGAAGTTGGGGATGAACTTCCGATAGAAATTGGCAAAACTGAGGAAACTGCGAATTCCTTTAACAGATGTGGGAGGTTTCTAGTCTTTGATGGCGGCGAGTTTGACAGGGTCCATCTTGAGGCATCCTTGACTGATGATCATGCCAAGGTATTCCATCTGGAGGGTGTCGAAGGAGCATTTGGAGATCTTTGAGCAAAAGGCCGTGTTCTCTAAGTCATTACAAGACTCAACATGCTCGATCATGGTGGAGTTCAATGTCATCTTTCATGTGAATGCCAAGGTCGTCCATATAGATTTTCAGCCAACGTTCCGCAAGCATATCTGCAAAGATATGGTTCATGAAAGCTTGGAATGTGGGTGGAGCATTGTTGAAGCTGAAGAACATTACGGTGGGTTCAAAAAGTCCAAGCAGAGTGATGAAAGCCACTTTCCACTGGTCCTCTTCGCGAATTTGAATGTTGTTGTATCCCCAACATATGTCAAACTTGGTGAATATAGTCGACTCCTTCATGTCATCAATGAGATCAGAGATGAGAGGAAGGGGATATGTGTTTTGGATGGTGAATGAATTGAGATAGCAATAGTCCTGGCAGGGACGAAGAGAACCGTCTTTCTTGGGTACAAAGAAGAAAGGGGAGGCTTGTAGGGATTTTGATGGAATGATGTGACCGGTTTTCAAATGTTCTTCAACAAAGAGGCGGCATGCTTCTTTCTTGGCAGGATTTAATGAATTGACCTTGGCGATTTTTGGGACAAAGGTGGGTTTAAGTTCAATGGTGTGATCGTAGGGTTGGTGAGGAGGCAGGGTGGCGAAGGTTTTCTCAGAGAACATGTCTTCATAGTCTTGGCACCAGGTCAGGATTTCATGTTCTTGTTTGGCTGTTTGTTGGGCCAGCTAGGTTGACAGGGTTACTTTGTTGATCTCATCCCGGGGCGGACTCTCACAAAGAGGTATCACAGTGTCCCAGGATGGAGTTTCTGGGTTAATACTTACTGTACCACGGGTCCAATCGATGGTAGGGTTCCATTTTTTAAGCCAGGGCATTCCAAGAATGATCTGTCGCTTGCCAAGGGTGACAACCATGAGGTTGAGTTGGTGGTTGAAGGAAGAAAGTTGAGTGTTAGTTCAGATCTTGTACTTGATAGCTCCCTTTTTGTTTGGGGAGCTGTCCACGTTGTAGGCCATGAGGGGTTTTGGAAGACATTTGATTCCCATATGAAGGGTGGGGACAAGGCTAGGGTTGATGAAGTTACCAGTGGCTCCACAATCTATAAGAGCAACAGTCATGACAGTTTTCGATCTGGCTTGTAACTGGATGGGCAGACAGATGGTTCTTTGATTGGGTAATCCTTTGAATACATGGGGAGGAGAAGGGGGCATCAACATGTCTTCTCCAGTCAGGAAATCTTGGACAGCATAGATTGCAAGTTCCTCATCAGAGGGTTCTTTTTCAGGTTCACAAGGGGCTTTCGAAGTTCAAGGGGACTTGGGTCTTTCAAGGTAAGTTTTCAACTTTTGAAGGCCTTTGGTAAGGTCCTTCCCAGAGGTGCGAAGTTTGTCGAGGTAAGCATCGGCAGCAGAGGTGGGCTTGGTCATGGGGGTTCCGAATGCGGTTTTTAGAACAAGGGTGATTGAGTCTTCGTCGACTCCAGAGTTACAAAGTTTGTTGAAGTATGCATTGAGTGCAGAGACAGGTTCAGGGACTTTGGGCTTGGTCATGTCAAGGTTGGCTATGGTTTCACTGGGTCTAGGGTTCTGTGGGCAAGGCAACGAGGGTTTAGTGCCTAAGCACTCAATGGCATTGTGGCTCTTCTGGCAACAGTGGAAACAAAGACCAAGGTTAGCACATTTGATGTGCTCTTCTGGGGAGAGTTTCTTGAGTTTGATGTAGGTAACATCCATGGTTGCAGGGGCTGGAGTGTTACGTCCTTTGGACGACAAGGGGACAATGTTACTAGGGGTTCTGGGATGAGAAGTGAACAAAGAGTTCGCTAGGGACGAAGGCTTGGGGATCCTTTCTAGTGGGTGTTACTGGGACAATGGGGTCAATGGCTAGGATGATGATGACAGCAATTGGCCATTCGATGGTTGATCTAGAGTGATTAGATCCTAGGGTTGGTGACTATGGCAAAGACTATGGCTGTGATGATGACGATCAGTTATTCAATGATTGCTCAAGGGCATGATGTGGGGCTTTGACTGCAACTAAGGAGGTAGAGGATGGGGTAGGCCCTGCTCCATAACAGGAGGGGCTAAAGGTGACACTGATTCTTTTGTAACACTAAATGTACCATGAGGGATGTTCAACTCAACTCCAAAGAAGCGGACGCTCACGAAGAGGTACCAATAATGAGGACAAAGGAGATTCAGAGTTCAGAGGTGAGGATGGAAGTTATGATGGGAATTGTAGACTAAGGACGAAGGTTGTTGACTAAGGTCAAAGAATATGATGGGGATCGTAGACTGAGGATGAAGGACGTTGTTGAGAGTTGAGGATGACTAGGAGAACTCAGAGGACTCGAGAATCACTTGAGGACAGGTGATTGCTACGTTGTATTGTGTAGAATCAGTGTAAGGAGTAAAAGTACAGGGTGAACGGTATAAATGTACATATACTGGCTGTAACACTGCGAATCAATGTATCAATAAAACAAGGAAAAAGTGGACAAAGGTAACTTTAGTAAGTCGAGAGGTAAAAGAAGATAAACAGTAACCTCTGAGAGAGCAAGTAAAGTAAAGCGAATAGTGACAAGGGATCATGATGATGGAAGAGAGTCATGGAAAGAGACTAGAACAAAAGGGGAGAAAAATTGTAACAGATGACCTCTATAATGGGGTGGACAACCACATGTATACATGCACCCTTGAACACTATAAGAGGGAGGCAAAGCAAACAGGAGTCCACCCAGACGAGGTAGCCACCCTTATGCCCTGTGATTGTGCAAGGCTTACTCTGGCTGAGTATGGGTGACTACATGACACCATGTCATACTATGGTCTGACAAGGGCGTCAGTCCACACTGCTGCTGATGCGTCTGATAGCCCAATGGCCATCAACTTGGTCAATGAGGTCCTGGTCAAGGAGACCTTGGATGAGGAGGATGAGTTGCTCTCATATGGGTCACCAGGGTGCATGTAGGAAATGCAGGCCCTGTTATTGTCCAAGGAACATGGTTCCTCATAACATCATGTGTATGTTTTGATTTCAGACTTTTATCACATATCCTTCTGGAAGTTTAATCTTCCAATATATATATCACCATTTTCATTTGTTTGTTGGATTAGTGCTTAATATATCATTTCCTTTCTATTCTGATGATACAAGCCCCTAATAGGCTCTAATTGGGGAGGGTGTAAGGGGATCAATAGGGTCCCCCTATTGTACTTGACTACTGACAACACACACATGTAGTGCACACTTATGTAATGGTTACTGTAGTTAGCCATTTGACACATGATGTCAAATGGCTGTAGTATAAAGGACAAGTAGATCTCACCCTTGTAAAATAATCTTTTTACCCTGTATCCTGTACCCGCTCACTGCGTAATAAACATGGTTTGCACTAGTTGTGTGATGAGAGCACCACAGGATCTAACCAAGGAGATTACAACCCCTTACAGTAAGCTACCTCATAGCCAGTTGAAGCTGCTATCAACCTTGCTATTTTATGAGGATGAGATTCCAAAAATCTTTAATAAAGAAAACAAACTAAAGAAAATGCAGGAGAATAGAAAAGATAAATTGAAGGTTATATACCATTCTATCAAATTCCTTTGTATCATGGCAAGTCTGTGGATATCATTGAAAACAGTGATATGAAAGACAACAATGACAATAATATGGCAATTAGTGCCTATTCAAATTAGAGGACAGGTGTGTTGTAACATAGCACCACAAATGCCCTCCCAGATGTACTGACATTAAATCTGGCAGCTTAATGCAGCAAGTTCAATTAAACAAGCAGGTAGGTATGTTTCCACCATACAAAAGTCACTCAGATATCCCAACTTGTTAAGAGCAACAGCATCTGAACCCAATGACATAAATATAGATGATAATAATGTTGGTGATGAAGAAAGTATTGCATCAGTCCAAGAAGTTAGAACATCTATTGCCCTAAAAGACATATTACTTGGATTGAAATGCAAGTCACATGAAGCTGATCACATGAGCAGTGCTTCTATGAAACTCATAGAATATCAGCACATTCACTTGGACATGACAAGCATATCACAATCCAAGTGTCTTTTCTTATCAGATTCCAAGAGAAACTAACTTTTCCTCATAGCCACAACTTTCTAACTAGACAGCTTTCAAACAGTAGCTGAACAAGCCTGGTAACAGCATAATGTTTGAGTTTATGCTAGCAGTCTTTTTACATGCTGCAGGTCATTGTTATCAAAGCTGGGGCTACAACAATAAGAAAGAAAAAATGATAGAACTGGTGGCCAAAGTTATCAACATTATGTATGCAGCTAAGGGCAAGCCATCTATAGAAGAGCTTATGAGATGTATTCTAATGTTTAAGAAAGACTATAGAAAAACACACATTCCATGTTTCAAGCATGTTAAAAAGGCACAGCAGCTAGCAGCAGACAAGACTCTTAATCTGATAGTATTATGTGTTGATTTAGAGCAGGCCTTCTGTATTTGTTCATCTCCAAACTCTTTTCTGTGTGTGTGTGTGTGTGTGTGTGTACATGTCTTTAGTCAGTCAGGACAGATCAGCATGCCATGTTTTATGAGAGGCTGCATAACTGGTCATTCAAATCTGCACATAAGTTTACATTGATAGCAAAGTGAAGCTGTGAAATGTATCTTAAACTCTATAATGGGGTGTTTCACATTGTGTTTGATTAAGTAATCAACCAAACAAATATATAATCTGAATGCAAACCAACATCTTACTAATTGAGTAAGCAACCAAACAAATACAAATGAACAATAATAGCAAATAGTCAATCTGATGGTTGACCAATTGTGCCATCATAACTTAAACAAGTCCTAGTAAAGATGGTACAAAGGTCAAAATAAGTATTATTATTGTCCTTTGTGATAAACAATCACTCTCTTTGGAGATGAAGAATGACATGGAATGAGTGACTATGTAGAGAATCTAGTATGAGTGGAAGAGACACTCAAATCTGTATACTAGATTCAGTGGATGTATGGGAAGGCAGGCCAAGAGTCATCCACACCAATGTCATGTGACATGTGCAACAAAGGTTTAAGAGTTCTGCACTCAAAGAGAATTTGAGGAAGAGAGGAATGATCCTGATGGGTAGGAAGGCCTAACCTTCAGAGTATGGGAATGATTCTAAACATGGCTGGAAGCAGACAATAGAGGACCCAAACAGGGGCATGAAAAGGACCAAAATAGGTACAGCTACAACCTGGACCTGACCGGACACACACCCAAGCTGTGCAATCATGAAAGCAACATGATATATTGAAAGATAGGATATAAGAAAGGAGAAAAAGGAAACTATGCCTGACCAAGACTATTGTGTTTGATGAAGTCTGCAATAACAGCATCTAGAGACTGAAGACAAGCAGCATCAGAAGAGGAGGAGATAAAGAAAGGGAGAACAGTTTCTATATGATGCCAGTATTCAAGAAAAGCACATGAAGTCCAACAACCTTGAATAATGATGATGTCTGGATTAATGCCTTCAAGAAGTAGCTCAGTGGTGCCACTGATATGAAAAGTGTGGCCTGGCATACATGGAAAACCAAAACAACACCAGATATCATTGCAGCATGTCATGAAAACAGATTTAGTCAGAATTGACCATCCAGATCCATCATGGTATGCAAGGAGCAGTGCATGATCCAGGATGGTGTGATTGATACATTGGTGGTTGAGAAAAGCAGCCAAAGGGTCAGTGCAATGTGGCCGACTGATGACAGAAATGTCAGTGCTGTCATATACTGTTCCATCTCCTGTCAACTCTGGTCAACTCCAGACTATCTCTGGTGCAATCTCCTCAGACATGCATCACCTGACTTCCAGACCATGTGACATCACCTCATTTAGATTCACTTATGTAACCAAACTGTGCACCATTCTGGTTATCTGTATACCCAGTGCATAGCTCTGGCATTGTTTATGTCCTCTTCTGTCTTACTCATTATTTTAGTCATCAAATGTTCCATATTATCAATCCATAGTAAATCCTATATACCTCCATAGTATAAATATTCTGTAGTGTACTATGTTGTACTTTAGTCAGAATATCAACTAGAACTCCTGATCTCCTCAACAAGAACACCTTCTGTGTACCTAGCCAACTCCTGAACTCCACTTAACTCCTTAACTCCTATCTCCACTTCTAAAGGGTCCTGAACCTACACAAGGGTGTGACACATAAGTCCTGCACCAAGACCCACCCCTCCACACCTCCACATCTCTGCATCTCCAACCCCCTGACCCATAATCAGGAGCAAGAAGGACTGGTTCTGACAAGTGCCCTTCTCTCAAGTGGTTTTGGACCATGGGATGTAAAAAGAAAGAAAAAGGGTGCTGTTCACGAGGGTCATAAGCACAAAAGGTAGACAAATTCTAGAAACATGTTTCAAAGAAGTAAAGTCAGAGAAAGAAGATGGGAGTAGCTTGCCAAAATGGCAGCAAGACCAGAAGGCTGTGAAGGTGACCACTGCAATAGCTGCATTCTTTGAAGACTCAGGATCCAGATGATGGTGAAGTAGAATTAAAGCCTCAATAGTGACAGGTGGACATTTGGCCCATCAAGAGGATGCAGGTACTAGTTTGGCAAGGCCCTGTCTAACTGATAGAGCATATCAGCACCATACCATGGTGCCCCATTAACTGTGTGGCAAAAGTGAATACTGGCTAGCCAATTGTTCAGTGTTTTGTCAGAAATAGTACCAGCATAAGATGCAGTGAAGGCAGATATGAGTTCTTGGGAGACAGGCATACAATCTTCCTTGGAGATGGATGTCAAGGGATATAAACTCTAGAAATTGGGTCAGTGAGATTAGAAGTGGAGGATACATAAATGAGAGAGATAGAGAGATCAAGTCATTGCAAAATGGCTTTAACATGACAGATACATGCATTGACCATGTGGTTGTGACTCCAACCTTTGCAAAAGGCATGTATCACACCTTCATTGTTGCTTCTAATAAGGTTATCCACACAATAGATGGATTTGATCAGCTAAATGCACAGCAAACTCAATTGCAATGGCCTCCAGCCATCCAATGTCATGACCCTTGCCTGGTGCTCCCCACCATGAATCAATAGTGCATCAACTGTCCCAATGCTTGCTCCACAAGAGTTCAATGCCAAAACTGGAAGAAGCATCGACCCAGATGTTGTAGTCACAAGTAGAAGGGCATAGAAGAAGGGAGCATGGATTTGAGACCTTTTGTAGTATGTTCAACCACCATTTTAGGTCCAAGATAAGAGAATGTGGCATGTATCAAGGAGAGTACTAGTTGGGGAAGGAAGCTAACCAACAGTAAATGGGAGTAAGAAAAGAGTTGCCATACAGATAGACAAAGGTGTAGTACTAAAGATAGCCAGACATCTTTTCATCTTCTACTTTGGGAACTTGTGCATGCTTAAAAAGAGAAAGGAAGGAGGAAAGTTTTACTATGTATTTACAACATTTCATTGAGGTGAGGTTAACAAAACAACTAGGAAGATCCCAAAGGAAGCTGAGATATTCCATCATGTCATCAAAAGATTGTCCTTTTTCCTAATGCCAGGGAACTCCCAGTGGTATGATGATGTCTTTGATGTAATATAGATCAAAATCATAATGATAAACTTCATTGTTTGAAATGCCCAGGAAGTCACTGTTAGTAGAAGGACTACAAAAGATAGATATGTTGTCCACCCATTTTTTGGCAGGACTGACACTGAGGAATTCCCAGATTTTGAGTATGGCACCAGCTACCTTGCTATGCAGACCAGCAGCAGAAGCAATACCAAAAGGGAGATTATGATTGAGATTGAAATGGTCTGCAAACTGAACAATGATATAACATTTTGGATCTGGAGAGCAAGGAACAGTGCAATAGGCTGCCTCTATGTCTAGCAAGGTGGCTTGTGTACCCCTGATGGGGTGGTATGAACCTGAGGGAAGAAAAGAGTAAGTGTGTCAGCAGTGCCCCATTCCACAGGAAAATCCTTAGCATTGATTTCATCATTGACTGAATAGCCCATATGGCCTTGGTATGAAGGATGACAATAAATATGCAACTTGTCTGGAGTGCTATCAATACTCTTCTTGACAGCCACTTGGAGTGGAGAGGAGTGAAAGACACTGATCTTGTCTTCAAGTTCAGATTTGGTGAATGGATCAGAAAAGTGACCAACTTGCAATTCACCCTAGATATAATCCTCAATGGTGGATTGATATTGATAGGCACCAGGTAAGTTATCAGATGTATATGAGCAAAGAAGTGGGCGAAAATTCCCCAAGCAGAAACCATGGTGAAGTTTGAAAGGAAGTTTGAGGAATTCATGCAAGAGATTGGCAGAGCAAAGAAAAAGTTCAAAGGCATCCACTAAATACAGAGTTACAATGTGAGCAAAATTAGCATCATGATCATATGGAGTTTGTGTGATAGAAAGATTATTGTAGTACACATGTGAATAAATAACAGGTGAAGTGATCATGTCTGCAACCCAAGAAATGTAGGGTTCAGAATCAGATGCACAAGTGTGCAAGGGCACCTTGAGCAGACTCTCTGCAGAAAGAACAAATGTGTTGAGTGATGTGAGATTGCTTGCAAGATTTTCTGGAAATATTGAGGTTGATGGGAATGCAGATGGGGGTGTTGTTGGAATGACAGATGAGTTGTCCATTAGAGAATTTGGCAAAAGTTGATTTGCCTTTCACCATAGTTTCCTCCTTGCATTCCAAGATATGGTGGCCATTCCATCCACAGATAAGACAGATAGGTTTGGATTTGGATTTGTGATCAGAGTCACAAAAGGACTGATCTTGAGAATTGCAAGAGTGCTTCATGTTCTTCCAAGCAGAGTCATAGGGCTTAAAATGATGAGAAGATAGAAGGCTCTCAGTGCAAGAGGAGAGTTGGAGAATGCACTCTTGAGAGATTTGACTCTTTGTCATCTGAGAGCAAAGATGATAAGGATGAAGTGAAAGAGAAGTGAAGTGAGATTGACATGCCTATAGATGCATGCGCCATTCAGATGGATCATGTAGAAAAGGCCAGGTGGTATAAGAAGTATGCCAATTGATATCAAACATGAGAATGGCCTTGAAATTGGAACACATACCCTCATCCCCAGAGAGAAGGGTGTAATGATCAAGCCAGCACTTATAGACATTGGCATCTGTGACCTGTGGATCCTTGAGCCAAATGAGAGAGCACTTTCAGGCCTCCTGCCAAGGAAAGGTGTCAAAAGAGTCCTCAGATGGAAAAGCAGAAAGATTGAGGAGATAATGAGTAGTGCTGCCGATTGATGACTTGATTTTCTTGAGTAAGAGACTGTCCCAGTGGAGACATTTCATCATTTCATCGGTGAAGAGGATGAGCAGAATGTATTAACTGGCCTTTGCCAGATCATGAATTGTAGAGTGAATACTAAGACTGTAGGTGCAATCATGAGTGAAAATCATTTTAACCTCTTTTCTAGCAGAGAAAAAGGCAGAGGATGTGGTAGAGATCACTGAGGGATCTGTAGGTTTGATTGAATCAAAAGCTTTGGCTGCCTGAGCCTGGAAAGTAGGAGAGAGGAGAGTATATGCAGCCAACCATTGTTGTGATTTGGTAGCCACAGCACTCTTAACAGTGGGAGTAGAGGGACAGACTGCAAGACCCAGTCTGGAAGTGGAAGAAGGATTGATAGATGTGGAACCAGAGCTGGGAGAAAGAGAAGGAGCCAAGGAATTAACATTTGATGGGATGACAGGAGAGATGACATTGCTGCCAGGGGAAGGAACCATCAAGGTGACAGTGTTCATGAATAAAGTGGCAAAGGGAATGGACAGATTAGACAAAGAGTTAGGTGAAGGATTAATAGACAAAGTCATCATATGTAAGGAAAAAGTACATGAAAAGAGATGAGTGAGTGAATGGAGTGAGTGGAAAGGAAAAGAAATGACAACAAGAGATTGCACTACCATTGGCCTTATATCTCCTAGAGCCCTACTAGTCTGTGTGTGACAAACTATGAGAGAAGCATTAGGACAGGTCAGTGGCAATCCAACATGACACACTCAATCTTGTGATTTGCATGAAGGTCCTATCCTGGATACTAGTCTTGCAGGCTCATCACATTCCACAGAATGTCCAAATTGTTGGTATGTATCTCAAATTAGAAAATGCAATCATAGGAGGTGAAATACATGATGAACATGACAGTCACAAGAATTTCTGAGGCTATTGACAAAATTATGACAAGTGAT
>JBBPTV010000547.1:0-17458 GCA_038094275.1 Tubosaeta brunneosetosa | reverse complement strand
GGATCGAACGCGCATCTGGGATCGATGGGTCATCGGGTATGTACTCGCGCAACGTCTGATAGAGGTTCTCTGTCAAGAATGGCGTGTACGATGTCTGGCACAGGTCATTAGCATTTGACATGCACATACGGTGATGCTCACCATCGTACGACACAGTGTGAACAGCGTTTCGAACAGGGTGTTCAACGCGGTAACCGTATCCTCGGATCCGTCCTCGCCCTTGAGTCGTCGCCTATTGAACCGAATGTACCAATTCGTCAGCTCATCGACGAGATCCAACAGGCGCGGGAGGATGCTATGAAGCCTGTACGCAGTCATCTCTTCGCGAAAGAGTAAGATGAGGGATTGACAACGGGCGAGGATCCATCGGTCCATGACGTTGTTCGAGAGCGGCGCGTGGGGGTTGTACTTGAACGCGATCCCCGACGTCTTTTGCAAGAGACTCGCTTGACCGAGGAAGAATCGGAAGGAGTTCAGCCAGGGGAGGAGGACGCGTGAGACAACGTCGTGTACGCCTTCCTCGCGGAACCGAAGGTTGTCGCCACGAACGACCGGCGAGTTCACTAAAAACATTCTATAAGTGCAGTTTGTCTCTTGAACGTCATACGGACTTCAAGGAGACAGACCTGACAGCATCGGCACCATACTTGTCAAACATCAAGTTCGGATCCGGGTAGTTTTTCAGACTTTTGCTCATCTTCTTGCCATCGGCAGCGAGAATGAGGCCGTGAACGATCAGGTTCTTCCACGGCGCCTTGCCAAACAAGTGCGTCGACAGCACGAGAAGCGTGTAGAACCACCCTCGGGTCTGATCCATACCCTCGCAGATGAAATCACCGGGGAACGTATTCCGGAAGAACTCTTGGTTCTCAAACGGATAGTGGATTTGTGCGTATGGCATGCTGAGGTTCGGATCACCCTCTCTCCGACGTGTCCATGGGAGATATGCTTACCTACCCGACTCGAACCAGCAATCAAAGACTTCTTCGACCCTCCTGAGGACACCTTTTCCCTTTTGTGAGGGAATCGTCAGGTGGTCTATCTTGTCCCGGTGGATATCCGTGATGCCAGTTGTGCCTGTCAACCGTTCCAATTCCTCGATGGAGCCGACAGCGACGATCTAAAAATAAAGCTTTTCTCTGCGTCATCGATAAGATAGTGATGAAACGGACCTCTTCGTAGTCATCGCTGGCCCACAGGGGTAGTGGCGTACCCCAGTAGCGATTCCGCGAGATGTTCCAATCGCGTGCATTGGCAAGCCAATTTCCGAAGCGGTTGTCTCCAACAGACTGAGGAACCCTGGTGGATTCGGTCCGGTGAGGTCATCATCGGTGAGGTCATTGGTTCTCACCACAGCGTTTCCTTGTTGTTGGCGACGAGCTGATCCTTGATGGGTTCCACCCTTACAAACCAAGAGGGTATCGCTCGATAAATGAGAGGTGTACCTGATCTATGAACCCAAGTTTGGCGAGGCAAGGGGACAGCCTCGGAAATACACACCTCCAACAAAAGGGATACGAGTGATTGATGGTGGATTGAACGATGAGACGACCCTTTGCTTTCAGGTACTTGATAATCTCCTTGTCTGCCGTCTAGACGAAGGGTGGATCAGCAACGCGACACCCACAAACGCTTATCTCCCGACTTGCCTTGATGTGCATGCCCTCGTAATCCGTGACCGGCTTGACAAATCGACCAATGTCGTCCAGAGGACAGGGTGGCAATTCATCTGCCGAGACGATACCATGCTCCCTCGCGATGCGGTGATCGTCCTCACCAAACGCTGGGGCCTGATGGACAATCCCTGTCCCATCCTGGTCGGTGACGTACGTATCTACGACGACGACAAACGCCCGATCTTCGTACTGCGCGGATGAGATTCTCTCGACGCCGATCAACACGATCCCACTCACCTGCTCCGTAAAGTACTCGAAGAGCGGCACGTACCGCCATCCCTTGAGATCGGCGCCCTTGAACGTCGCCACCTTTTTAAACTTGGCCTTCTTCGGATCCTTGTACAACGTCCCGAGTAATTTCTCGCACAGGATGTAGTGCGCGTCCCTGTCCTCGTCGTGGATCTTGACGTACGTGAACGCGGGGTGGACGCACAGCGCCAGGTTAGACGGCAACGTCCACGGCGTCGTCGTCCATGCCAACAACGCCGTCGTCGGCTCGTCCACGAGCGGAAACGCGACCGTCACCGCCGGATCGCTCACGTCCCTGTAATCCAACCCCGCCTCAAAGTTGCTCAGCGGGGTCGTACAGCCCACCGAGTACGGCATGACCCGCGTGCCGCGGTAGACGAGGCCCTTGTGCCAGAGCTGGGCAAACACCCACCAGACGCTCTCCATGAAGGACGGGTTCAGGGTCTTGTAGTCGTTGTCAAAGTCGATCCATCGGCCGAGGCGCTCGACGGAGGTGCGCCACTCGGACGCGTAGCGCATTACTACCGCACGGCACTCGGCGTTGTACTTGTCGATGCCGAGACGGAGAACGTCGTCGCGCCCGGTGATGCCGAGGGTTTTGTCGATCAGATGCTCGACGGGGAGGCCGTGGGTGTCCCAGCCGAATCTGCGGGGGACGTGGTGTCCGGTGACGTGGGCGTAGCGCGTGACGATGTCCTGCGGGCGGGGGGGTGAGACGTGGGCACAGAACCGAAGAAGCGGGGCGCACCTTGATGGTGCCAGCGAGGAGATGGCCATAGTGTGGCAGGCCGGTCGCAAAGGGGGGGCCGTCGAAAAAGACGTATTCAGGCTTGCCTTGGGAGAGCTTGAGGCTCGTCTGGAACGCGTCGATCTCGCGCCAGTAAGCGAGCACTTTTTCCTCTTCCTTTGGAAAGTGGAACGGTTGTGAGACTGCACAGATCAGTTGGATGGGACGATCTCCTGCGCGGATGAGGACGTACTGTCGTGCTTTGGGAACGACATGATGAGCGTCGATACGCTCGAATGACTCGAAGATCAGAACGAGCCTTAATACACGTGACCTCAAATAACTAATATCACCGGGCCGCCCAGGCCCCGTCCAACCGGTCCAACACCCCCTGCACCTCCTTCACCGCCGCCTTCCGCTCCACCCTCGCCTCGGGCCAGTCCATCCCCGGCACGAACATCGCATCCAGCCTCAACAGCGACTGCAACAACAACTCCGACAAGCGCGTGTGGTCCATCTGCGTCGGCGGCGGCGGCGGCGTGGACGGCGGATCCGCACACACCACACGCAGCGCGCCCACGAACGCCTCCACGTCCGGCACGACCCCCTCCCGCACACGCGCCAGCTCCGCCCGAATCGCCTCGATCGTCGCTTCCTCCGTTTGCGGCGCCGACTTGGGCGTCGCCAGCTTCGGGGCGGGTGTGTCGGCAGCACCGTCGTTGCCCCCGATGAGCCATACCGTGCCGCCTTCTTTCACGCCGTACGACCGCACTGTCTGGTGTGTCAGCGCCGCAGAGAACAAGGGCCGAGAAAGGGACTCACACGGCGTGCTATCGTCTTTCATTACTGCACCCTTGAATACCAGTTTGAAGGACCCCGTCTTGAGCTGGGTGTACGCCGCCAGCTCGGTGCGGAGCTGGCCCAGCGTCGTGTCGAGTGGGAGAGGGAAATGGAGCACGTCCTTGTTCCATTTGACGTGAATCATGTCGGAGAAACGTGTGCGAGCACCAGTGTAGTCTTTGGTATGACCGAAAAGGATGGTATGAACGAGTGCGAGCAGCGCACGGAAAAACAGCACGAGGCTGAGCGCGACTGTGCTACTGGATGAGAACAAACTTTGGTCAGACGATGGAATGACCTACCAGTGTTGAGTGGCGACAGCTTGATCAGTCAAAAAGTGGAGTCGTGGCCGGAAACGGAAACCATCAATTTGCCCTAATACACACTACAAAAATTCGAACCAGCCATTGCGACAACGAACGACAACACGATGACCAACAACTAGACAACAAATGGTACCGTAGCGTGGGGTAAGTACCAGCCGGGAATGCACTGTGTATGGAGGGGGTATCAAAACGACCTGTGTTGGTTCTGTACATGGTCATGCTCGAGAATAGAGCGCATGCGCGCGCCCAGGTGGACGAGTCGAGGAACGCTGCCACATACTACACCAGAAATGAAGCGGGTAGTCCACGACACCACCATCACCGGTCGCGAGGTGAAGAGCGTGGAGACGGCGTTCTCCTTGACAGCACGTCATCAAACTGAAACACCCTCTCAGACATATTGCTCACTCATAAACTGCCAACCCACGCTTCCCCCGTTCTCGCCATTCAATGGCGCGCGTCGCCCAACCCGCCATATCGACTTCGCGCTCAGCATCCATATTCATCCATGGATGTTTCTGTGGTTCTCGTCAGTTTCCACCAAGAACACGGGATGAAAAACACTTGCAAGCAGCTCAGGATATGTTGCCCGTTCATCCGCATTTTTGATAAGGCACAGCCGTACCCAATCACGTGCTTCGGGTGACCACTTCCTCCGAGGGAGTTTTCCGTCGCCGCAGTCGTCTACACTTGATATGTCACCATTGACCTCACCAGAGGTCTCATCGTCATCGGGAAGCCCAGGTGCCTCCCCATCGACGATAGCACTTAGTTGTGCGAAGACATTTTCATACGTTTCCGGGGGGTATGGGTACCTGAGACGGACATTTGTAAAATGGCGCGCGACGAGATAAAAAAAGACCCACTTTCCCCTAGCGATTTCTACAATAGAGAGACCGAGCGACCACACATCCGCACTGACGGTATACGAGTTAAAGGTATCGTCCACGTTCGACGAGGGTGAGGACCCCTTGATGCGTTCGGGCTATGAATGAGATAATAGCGGCACCAAGCACATGTCAACGATGTGGAAACTATGACGACATCCACAGCAAATATGACTCACAGCCATGTAACTCTGACAGCCGACGTTGGTGCGTGCGATGCTTTTTTCGAGTTGCCCGCTGACGCCGAAATCACACAACTTGATTTCGCCCTTGCGGTTGACGAGAACGTTGGTGGGTTTGACGTCGCGGTGCATGACACCCAGATTGTCTTTGAGGAAGGCAAGTCCTTTGGTCATTGATGACGCGATGCGTCCGAGGTGTTCATCCGCCAAGGGCGCAGGACTAGAAGTCCAGGCGGAACCTGGACTGGATAGAATACTAGGGGGGAGGGAGACATTTCCGTTCGGGAAGCAGCACAGAGAGGCAAGGGAACCGCCATCCATGTACTCCATGCAATAGTAGACACATGATTCGACGAAAAAGGCACCATAAAACTCGACAATGAAAGGGCTTATGGCACGGTGGAGAACATCGAGCTCCATAAGGATGCCGTTGAGCCGTGCGGAGTCGAGTTCTAAGCGAATTTCCTAATGGTGGGGCAAACAACGACGGGGTGAGCAACTGAATGACGTGTAGGAGACGCAAACAGGGCACCTTCATGGCAAGCGCAACGTTTGTCGGCTTATGAAGGACCTTTTTTACGGTTCCATAGTTGCCTCTGCCGAGTTCGTGTTCGAGAACGAGCTGGTCCATGCTTATCTTGAACGAAGAGCCGTTTGAGAAATCCACGCCGGAAGCGTGGAGAACGGCCTTTCCTGCAAAGTTGAGGCGACCAGATGGGTCACTAAACAGGAAAATGAGGAGAAAGACACAAGTGGAAGCAAGGGGGCATACACGATTTTGTTAAAGTTTGCAAAGGGGGTATCAAAAGTGGAGGGTGCGCGGCGACCTGGATTGGCCAAGGAAGGCCTGCCTGCGCCAAGGCCAGCGTTTACGGCGCCGATTGTGGCGTCAGGGTGTATATCGGACAACTTAAACCCGGGTCTGTTGCGTTTCGGCGGGGGAGCGCCTCGAGGGGTCGATGATGAAGGAAATGAGTTGGGCTGGCGAACAAACTGGCGCTGTACGTCATCTAAATTACCGGGTTGCGTGACGGAGTCACTGGAGAATGAAGCAGAGCTGAGAGAGGCGGGCGAGCCGCGGTTGAGCATCTGCGCGGGGAGAGAGATAAAGGCGGAGAAAGAAGGAAAGGGAATACGCACGGCCATCATCTTTGCTTGCAAAGAGGGGGGCATGGGGGCATTTCCGGGGGTGTTTGAGAGCATGCCACTAAGAGTGTTCCTCGGGAGCGAACCATGCTGCGGGTTTGGCTGTGCACGGGTGGGCTGTCTTTGAGCAGAGAGGGGAAGCGGGGGCGGTCTCTGTGGTGGTTGTAATTGAAAGTCTTGTTCAGCAGAGGGACGGTCAAAGTCGGTGTGCTGCATGACTTGAAGGAAGTGGAGAAGAAGGGTGATAATCGGGATTACCATATATACTCTTGACGGTCGCGGTCACATGTCACGATATGTCTTGGTGTTCGAATTGACAAGTTGGCTCTTGAAATGATCCGTCCGAGAGAGATCGACGGGTCCGCGATACAATTATAAAATGACATCATACGTGGTCTGACGGGGATCAACTCCACCCTGCAGGGGAACATCCAAAGTTTGAATCTCCCCCGAGGCTGTTCATAAGTTCTTTCCGCGGACGGAACTGCCCAATCATATCTCATCGCTCCACTATCAAAACGTAATCTTCTTCACCGTCTTTGCATCCGAACTAATGCTCGCCAATGCCAGACGCCCGCGCCGTGCGTTCGGTCTCAACCTGCCCCCGATGCTCGGATTGACGTCGTGACCCCAACGTGTTCGTCATACAGCTGCGCTAATTTTTTGAGACGCGGCCCACTCGGAACGATAGCTGATCTCGGCATCCCGATTCGAGGCCCGCTGAATGGGATCCAGCTGCTTATCCGAAGGGTTGCCCCAGGCTCGTGTACTTGGACGTCAAGCTCGAAGAAAATCTTTTCACTGTGGCAGGTAGTCATCCCGGATCATACATGCTGTACACGACGCCTGACACAATTCCAAGGCTATTCCCCACACCAGCCACGCAGCCCTGGTCTCGTTTACGAGCCAAACGACAGCATCGTTCCGATCAATCCTTCTTCTCCCGCTCCAAGTGACGTCAACTTGATCCCGATCCGTTCTCCGAAACAGGCGCCGACCAAATAATAAAGTCCGCGCACCTCCACCTCGCCGTCTGTCAGAGTTGAACCTTGCCTCTGATGCTTTGGAAAGACATGACGATGTGTCTGCCAACATGCTGGCCATTTTGGAGCTGTGGCTGGCAAGGTGTGTAATGTCGGGCGGAAATTGACACGCCGGTTTCGGTCCGATCCAAACTCCGCCTAACAACCTGCTGTGGCTATCGATATCGATATGTTGTGGCGGTATAACCAAATGTCCTAATACGGCCCCGGAACAATGTCATACCCATTCCCCGCCGCTCCGTCCCCCCAACACCCCCACCCACTCCAGACGACCCAGACGACGAGAAAATGCAACCCCACCGCATAACCCACGAACGCCAGTCTTGCACGCCGATGCCCGAGCACCGTCCGCGTGAACATGAGTAGCAGTCGCTCTGGGAGCGGCAGCGACGTGTACGCCTGCGTCGCTTCCTGTGACATCATCAACCGAGTGCATCCAAGCTTGTGAGAGTACCCACCCGCCCTCGAAAGGCCTCGAACGGATTGATCGTCTCCTCATACCGCTGCCTCCACTTCCCCAGCTCCACCTCATCTTCCTCGCCTTCCCATGCCCCTCTCTTGCCCACCTTCTGCGTTCTGGACGTCCCAGGCAGCGGATCCAGTTGCGATACCGACGACGACTCTCGGTAACTCTGCATGTACCGCACCTTTTCATACAACTTGAGATTATCCGATTGCAACGACTTGATCTCGGATCGCAATTCCGACATCGTCTGAAACTGCCGTCGAAGTTCCTGCCGCATACACGGTGAGCGCTCACGCAACCATTCAAACATGAAACACACCTCTTCCAATTCGGCGTTGCGTGCCCTGAACCGGTCCCGTTGGCTCGTCACAATGGGCAAAATCGACGTATCTGCAGACGAAGTAAACGGAATCGGCGTGCTCCGCGTCGTGCTGCTCGACTCCCCCTTCTTGTTCCGCGCATTGTCTAGACCGAGGTCCAAGCCGAGACTCGCCAGCGCGTCGTCGATACCCGCAGCGCCGTTCGCGTTGGGGTTGGCAGATCGGTTGTCGAGCGCAAGCAGGTCCGTCTCAAGCTTCTCGTTGAGAGACCGTTGTTTGGAGAGCTCGGTACGGGCCGTATCTAGCTCGGACTGGGTAGTCTTGAGAGATTCTTCGAGTGACGTGTGCAGAATCTGATGTAGCGTATGAGTCTATGATGGGAGGATAATCAAGCTACATACCCTGAATCGCGTGAGCTCTTCAAGAATACGTTTGTTCTTGCTTGCAAGTAGTACCTCGAGGCTCTTGCCGTGCTGCGCATTCGCCTTGTCAGCGTTGGGATCAGGGAGATGAATACCATCCGATTCGTGAGATGACCAGTCATCCTCGTCTGCATCCGACGCATCGTCGTCGAGGCCGCCGAATTCAACGTACTATTCATAGGCATGAACAACCCCTGTTCGACAAGTGTAGCACGGCAACCGACCTTCATGATTTCCAGCTCACGCTTGATCTCATCGTAGTCGGTATACGTCGACAATTTTTGCCTAAGTGTGCCCACTTCGGCCTGCAGCTCTTCCTTTTCCCTCGCTTCTCGCTTTGCACCTTCCTCATCCAGTCTAGAGAGATGCGTCTGGGTAACCGAGAGTTGTGATTGGGTGCCAAGAAGTTGGACTGTCAAATCCGCGTTAGTCGACTCAAACGTCGAGAGACGCGATCGGAGGCTGGTTATTCTGCAAAAAAGGTCACTTTTAATACCAGCAGACAAGAAATCGCACACGCACAACTCCGTGTTCTCGCTCTCTGCTCTCAGCGATTCGATCTCGGCACGCAATACCTCCTGTCAAGGTGTATATTAACCCTCACAGGTTGGTTCGGGTGGAAAAGTGGACGTACGTTCCTCCCCTCGACCGTCGCGACTCTGCTATTAGCCCGTTCAAGATCGGCCAGAACCATGTCTGCTTCAGCCAGGCGCGCGACGAGGTCCTGATCCGCACGCGAACTGGCATCCAACAGACGCGCCTGATTCGTCTCATTGGACAGCCTTAGTTCACGGAGCTGCGACTTGTACAACTTGACTTGACGCGTCAAGTCCTGCTCGCTGCAACATTATCAACAAGCGCGATCGCAAACCAACCAGGGAGGGACAGACCGCTCTTCATAGTTGCGCATGCGTTCGTCATACGTGGCGTTGAGTTCGTTCTCCTTTTGCGACACCTTGTCAGCAAGCAACTCCTCCATCTGTCCCCGCTGCATCAGCGCCGGCGCTATACGTGCCAACGCATAACAGACCCACCTTGCTTTCCAACGTTTCCACCCTCTTCTTCGCACCCTCTAATGAGCCAGTCTCCCTTCTCAGCTCTGTGTTCTCCCCTCTGAGCTTCGCAACCTCGGTCTTAAGCGCGCCCACCTCGGCCGTCAACGACGCATTCGTCTCAGACGTGATCGTCTGCTCTACGACGGCTTCGAGGAGGGGGTATGGATCCGGAGCTTCTGCCAGGACCTTGTACACGCTCAGAAAGGCCGACTCGGCCACCTTGGAGCGTTTGGTGAGGTTGTCTATTTCCTGTTGGTAGGCTAGCGTCGCGCCGCGTCAACGAGGGCGCCGCGCGGGAGACGAGAGACGCACACTTGAGCAGTCCTTTGAACGCATTCAACTTTTCCTCGTCGGGCATCTTCTTGAACTCTGGGAGGTCGGGATGAATGCTGGACGGCGTTGGGTGGACGGAGGCGTACCTTTGGTGCGCTCGGCGAGGCCTTTGCGGCTGAGCACGTTCTCCTTCTGGTTCTCGACGATCTCGATGCCCTGTGCATCGAGCGTCTTCTGGAGGTCGTGCAGGTTGATGGCTGCGGCGTCGTAGCAGACCGGCGGGGAACGCAGAACCACGAGATTGTGTAGTACGACGTGGACATGTGAGCGGGGGGTTGGACAGACGAATAAGAGACGCACCCTTCCATGTGACGATTGCACCGGAGAAGTTGTGCTGTTCTGTCGAGCTCATCGTGGCGTTGCCCCGACAACAAACTGTCGGTCGGTGTGTGGTACAACTCCGCAAACGTCTTTATGAACCGTCACCAGTCACATTTCGTCTGGCGACCAGATCTTCAATGAGACTTTCAGTAGCGTGCCTCATTGGCGTTCTGGCTGCAGGACTAGACTCAAATAATAGAGCCTCCTTCGAACACTCTTCGGACACGACAGACAATGCCATCAGCGACGCTTTCATGCACGAACTAGATTCCTTTTTGCTAATCACAATCTTGCTTCAAGTGTAGGCCTAACGGGACATGGCTGATATCTTTTGGAAAGGACAATGCGCACTATTTTGTGTCGGTTCCATAAGACGGCCCCCCTCGGACTGACCCTATCCGACCTGTGTCAGAGCCAGAACTACGAATCACTACGTGAGTCTCTCGTTTTCGTCGCCTCTGAGCCATCCCTTCTATCGCATCTTCAGCATCAACACATTTCTGGCTGATCCAAATTATATAGCTTCCTTCGTCGACGTGGTGCCGAGTTTGCGACTTTGCCAGTCGGAGAATGTGACAGTTCCAAGTACCCTTCCGCGTTATCCCCAACAGACTGGTTGACTTCAGTTCAGACAGTTATCTCGTGGCGAATGCGTATAGCCTCTGCCTGAGAATAAAACAAACAATCGAATATCGTTGAGGTCGTACGACGTACTTTCGATTTCATATCAAAAAAGCGACGCATGCGCCTTATCAGACATGCCGACGTCGGATTGTACGAGGACTGAGTAAGGTTCAAGGAAAATGCATGATATCAGCTGACATGTTCATCTCCTCGTTATCTCCATCATGTGCGTTATCCTTCTGGCATCATGGTATTCTGGATCTTGACCAATGGTTGGTAAGATAGAGACGATCAATGGCGGCGAACTCTGCTCGATTGCGCCATACTTCGAAGCTCAGTTTCTCCTCCCGCCATTGTTCTGTTTCTGCCGGAGGCGAGATGGACTCTACTGTGGTCATAAAAGTTGCCCCACGAGTCGCACTCTCTCGGCCTCATACCGCGACGACTCATCACTTACCCACTCTGCGTAATGATTACTGTTCCTAGTATCCCCATTCTCACTGTTTCGCCATGTTCCGGTCGCATCGCAGTCATTCCTATCTTGCGGCTAAAGAAGAGTTTGGCCTCAAAGACCAGGGTCGGGTCAATCAGCCAGCTCAAGCCTGGACCGCATAAGAGTCGATAGCTGTTGTCTTAGATTCGGACGGCAGCGGCTCAGGCCCCGCAGACCCAAGGTTCGGCGAGGCCCATGGTCTAATAGGTTGGTAGAGTAACCTAAAATGATCGGGTTTCCCGATTTTATGCGAGTGTACCATCAATGTTACAAACTCCAGGTGGACGTATTTGCCATATCTGATCTGTTTGATGGTAATGCGATGACGGTGCAATCTTGATAGGCGCTGCTTCTTCCTCGGTGCGAACGTTTAGTACAGCCAAGTCGACTCGGCCAAAGAACATCTGTGTGCACAACGAGCACGTTCAAGCTGGTAAGCGGTGGCCGCAGATGGTAGTAGCTGATGGTACGATACCACTTCGGATTCACTGAAGAAAGCCACTCAGCATTGTCAATTACATGTTACACAACGCATCGATTCGATCGCTAAATCGCAGTACAAAGTAGATAGCACAAGACAACCACAATATGTATCAAGAAGCAGATAGGACTTTGGAATCATCAGAAAGCATAGGTTCAAAATCAAAAAGAAATGCATGTAGCATACAACGTGATCGCTTGACAAAACAAGACCAGGGTATAAAACAAGGCGCTCAACCCATCTGCAAATAACTCGGAGATTAAGACTCTTGCCCGTCCGAACATAAAGAAACGCACCTCGGAAACTCAAATCCCAATGTGCACAAACACGATCCGCTTCTCCAGCGACACCTCCTCGGTAGTTTCAATCACCGCCGTATTCAAAGCAGCAGCTGCGTGCTCAGAATCAACGTGCGGATGTTTGAACATCTCCTTGTAGAAACGAGTCACCACCTCATGCGCGATCGCATCGTCTACTCGCCACAACGTCCCAATCACCCCGTTGAACCCCGCAAACTGCATCCCCGCAGCGAGATGGAGCACTTCGTCGGGGGTCGACGCATCTCCCTTGGCCGTGTGACACGCAGACAAGAACGCGAACTCGGAATTTCTGTAGCGTTCCTGGATGATCCGCATCAGCGTGAGCTTCCCGTCCCCCATCGCGAACCACGAGTCAAAGGGCTTTTCGGCGTGCTGCGCACCGTGGCAGGCGACGTGGACCCACCGGTGGTCTCGAAAGGCCTGCACGGCGCCTTCCATGGATGCCGAAGGACCGGTGATAGTCTCGAACGCAACGTTTGCGGGCATGCTCGTCTCGTTGCGGATCCTCCGAATTTCATGTTCCACCTCTGGAAGCTGGCCCAAGCCGGTATCTGCACTCGGGTGCGCCTGACCGACTGCGGCAAACGAAATTAGGTGAGGTGCTCCATAGTTGTCATGAGCCTCCCTCTGAGAACGAATACGGTCGCGAGCACGAATGAGAGCCGAGAGAGATGGCGCATATGAAGAGACATAAATGTCCATGAAGTTCTTCCTCCCTTCCCGATGTGGACCTGCAGCGTGAAGCGGGAGGAGCGTGAATTTCGATGTTGGGCACCACCAAATCCGCGATCCCGGACGAAGCTGAACATCGTTTTCCAGGACAGAGGCGATTCGCTCCACCACGGACCTCCACAAGTCGCGCAAGAGTTCCTTTACATACAACTCTCTGTGTGGGCCATAGGCATGCGAATCCTGGGTCAACTCCGATAATTGTGTGCATAGTTGGACCACATCATCGAGCGAGCAATCAAGGGGTACATGAATGGGTACATGGTCATAGACAACAACGAGGGATTCGCAGCTGTGTTTGCTTGCATTGACGATGATGACTGGCCCATCTTTTGCAGCTCGCTGAAGATCGTCAAATTGGGGAGGCAAGAGGAATCGTGAGAATCCGTCCAGGCTGCGAATCTTGTCCACAACATGCTGCCATCCCCCCTGCACACGCCAGTAGGGGTCCGCTACACTGCTCATGCTTTGTTGTGCATACTTCTTGAGATCTTCACTCAATTGCACAAATTTCCTGCTGAGTTCTCGTCCTTGACTACCATGACTTTCTAGCATTGCCACAGAGATGTCGAAACGGGCAAGTTGACTCCACATGATTCCTCGACCTTGCTCTAGGAGCTCAACAGCCATCTGGAAGTTTCTTTGATGTATTGCACATGAGAATGCATCATTGGCCACATTGGCTACCTTTGCTTGTATTGACCCATGTCTTGATTCCAGTGAAGAGCTGAGGGATGTAAAATGATCCAATGTACTGAGCAATGTTTGATAAGCCTCCAAGACTGAATGGTGATTGTACTCTTCAGCATTCTCAACCCAAGCCTGAGTTGCATTCAGTAAATGCAATGAAGCTGCTGGACCACATTTCTTTAATAGTTTGTAGGCCTCAAATGCTTCATTGACTAAAGAAAGTTGATGAGCAGGGATATGGGATTTTTTGAAGGAGTCAGAGTTGGATAAGAGAAGAGTGGCTGCAGCTATTTTCCAAGCAGTGAATGCAAAATGTCTATGATGGGCTGGGTATGTTTCTAATGCCTCTTTGAACAATTTTATTGCTCTTTCCAAGTCAGATTGGTCATTGATTTTGGTCCAGCGATCCCAAAGAGAAACTGCAAGATTTTGCAAAGCAAGCCCATGAGACCTGTGACTTAGTGGTCGGAGATCAAGATATTTCTCATACAGATTAATAGCTCTGCTCAGATCTGCTAGCCTACCCAATGTCCTATATCTTGAACTTAGAGAGCCAGCAAGGTTATTCAGAGATCTAGCATGATCTGGATGGTCCTCTGGGCGAAGTTCAAGTACCCTTTCTTTCATCTCAATAGCTCTATTCAAGTCTGTGATATCACCCTGTGTATGGTAGCAATCCTGCAAAGATGATGCAAATGATGCAAGAGCTTTTGCATGATCTGAATGGCCTGAAGGGCAGAAATTCAACCATTTTTGGTGTATGTCTATGAGAATGCTCAGGTCTTCCTTATTTTTTTGTATGTGATGATGCCTTGATAAGACCATTGCAAGCTCTCCAATAGCTTCAGCATGTTCAGGATGTCCTTCTGGACAAAGGTGAAGTATTCTTTTCTTGACATCAATGGCTCTATTGATGTCTGCAACATCACCATTCTGATCATAGCATTTTGAAAAGGCAACTCCAAGATTATTCAGGATAATGGTATGCTTTGTGTGGTTCAAAGGACAGAGGTCTAATCTTGCCATATCCATCTCAATTCCTGTGGACATGATAGCTATGTTTTTTGACTCTCCTCCAAACTGGTATAGCTTCCAGCTGTACTTTGAAAGAGCTAACAGACAGTCATGTCCATCTGGTATAATCTACAGCAAGGGTTCAATCACAGAAACACAAGTTCATTTGCAAGAAGAGCTCACCAACACCTCACTTGTCTTGTGTGTGATTGAGAGAGTTGCAGAACCAGAGATTCCTAACACACTACCTTGGCACACTGTCATCAGTGATTATACACAGAGGAAAAAAACATGAAAGTTACTTTTCCAGGGGTTGCCAGACTCCAGTAAACTGGCTATGTCTATGACCATTTGATTACCCAATGGCTGTTTGTCCCATTCATGGCTCAGCTCCTTTGGTAAGATCCATATAGCCACCTTCACAATAGTAGAGATGGGTGCAGAGCTGTGAAAGAATGATAAGCAAGTATAATGATATCAATGATGAGACTAACAAGAGAAAGGGATGATTCCATGTCACAGTCAAGCCATCCTTTGATAGTTTTCCACAGCATGTGATTTTGGACACATCTTCAACACACACAGTGACATGGATGTGCTCTTTTGGAAGGGGTGGTGAGAGGGTTAGTTGACCAACTACACAAGAAACATGAGTACTTAGACATAGTAGCAAAAGGGAAGCTCACTTGTGATCTGAAATGTAATGTCTTCAGGTTTTTTGTGCCAGTACATCTGAGAAGACAATTACAAGGTGGCTTGTATGGAAGGAAAGGTGATAAGTAGAGAAGACAATGAGTAGAGGCAATGAGATGAGAGAATTGTGATAAAGAGATGGGTTGTGTGAAAATAGTATGGAAGGTTATGAAAGTTAGGCAGGAACACAACAACAATATTGGACACAGGGATAGCAGTAAAAGAAGACAACAATTGGTATAGAGACACTTCAGGTGGTGATGTAATGTTGGAGCTTTAGTGAATGGCAAGACAGTAGAAGAAATGAATATGATAGCAAATGGGACAGAACTGGGGGATAGATTGAAAAAGAATGATTGATGGAGCTTGACAAGGCAGGCAGGAAACTGGAAAAGAAAGTAAAGTGAACAAATATTTGTAGTAGCAGATACCTAAGGAAAATTGGATTGAAATGAACTGACAAACACAATAGGGAGATGAAAGCAGACAGAATGTGTACTAAGACCAGATTGATGAACTGGCAGAGAGTTGAGGAGCAAATATGAGACTGACACCCTGATAAAATTTGTATTACTCACAGGCAGGCAGGGATGAAAAACACAAAGTTGAAAAAGCTAGAGAAAGGCTGAAATGAAGATAACACAGCAAAACAGGAAGTGAGATATTAATTTATAAAGGGGGAAAAATGCAGCTCACAGTGTACACAGCAGGCTATGAAACACACAAGATTAGGGAAGAATGAGTGTTACACAAAGATCTGGATTGGGGACATAAGATATTGGCTTCAAAACCAGGCAAAGCAGCATACAGATGTGTGCAGAGGGCAAGTAGAAGGCAGAGGGACACAGAAGTAGGAAAGAGAAGTAGGAAAGAGAAGTGGGTAGGAGTGTGAAGAGAGAGAATCACAAATTGTTTGAACAGACGACAGGTGAGTAGAAAGATGGGTCAGAGACAACAAGACTATACAACGGATCTGCGGAGTGAATGTATTCTATAGAACAAGAAAACAGTTGGATGGATGCCGGCGGTTGCGGGCAAGAGGCTAAAACCTTGTGTGATAAGAATCTTCTGACAAGGCAAGAGAAACCAGAGTCACAATCTGAGGATGTGTGGAAAGATCGTTGAGATCGGCGAAGACAGAGAGCGGAGTAGCGCACACTCACAGCCGAGGGTGAAATAAACGCGGAAATCTGGCACTTGCCAAGAACAGCAAGACCAAAGCTAATTGGATCCCCCAGAAAATAGGACAGCAACGCGCGACTGGCGGGGGATGTCGATGAGGGTCGAGGGTCGGAAGCGGACGACGTTGAGGTTGAAAGCTGCAACCGCAAAGTCTGAGTAAGCAATGGCACGAGGATTTGTATATGGTAAGTACCGCGGCAGAGGTCGTCCATGTTGAGCTCACGTACTACATCTTTTCGAAACTTAGCTGAACATTTCTTGACGGTTATTTTCAATTATTTAGAGCCTCCGGAGTCCCAGATTCTGTTAATCGCGCGCTCTAAAGGTATGTGTTTGTGCTCCCATAGTCGATAGTCGTTTCTCAAGCTCCACGACACAACTAGGTTGCGATTCCTTAGTAGTTGTTGTCCACAAGTACACCGATACTACCCCAAACTATCAGATACAATAAAGCGTTTCATTGATTTTCATCTCATACACTGTCCCGGGTCTGGTTCAAGCCGAGGCAATCTGAGTAGAGACTTGGTCTTGACCACGACGTTCTCGCCCTCGGTCCAGCAACCTGATGCACATAATTGGTACACCCCGATCACTGACGTCTGTGGGTGTAATTCCATTGTAGGATCCGGGTATCCACACTGGCAACTTTACCATCCATGTAGATCAGGCAAGTCAAGTGCGTCGTCATGGTCCCGTTTATCAACCCCTGGTCCATTGAATGCGTTAGTAGAACAGATGTCGTCTGAATTTAAGATAGACTGAAGGGGATGAAATGGAGGGTGAGGTTTTATTTACTACTGCATGACTCCGGGTCTCCGATTTTGTGGTGAGCTCCAAAGTGTCGGGATTTGATGACTGGATTCGTCACCACACTCTCAGATTCATGGATCCTATGTGTTGTCAGGGATAATTCGGTATGCATTCCAAACCGTCGGGAGGCCGCATGCCTGAGGCATGCAAAGAGCACGACCACGATAGTATCTTTCCGGGGTGCTCGTCGAGGGAGGAAACAACGATAAGATTCATCAAAACAATCGGATAAAATGCGTTCTACAGAAAGGAAACGTTGGTTCTCGGTCATAGATACATCGTAGAGAATACATCCCATCATGGCTAATCACGTGATCCAACGACTCATGATCAACCCCTCTAACTCGCTCGCTGTTCGCATCCGGATCTGGTCGCATGAGCCTGAAGGAAGAGAACAGCACATTTTCCCGTCCATCATAAACACAAAGT
>JBBPTV010000546.1:0-19347 GCA_038094275.1 Tubosaeta brunneosetosa | reverse complement strand
CCGCAGCTTAGCGACATGGCACAAGCACGGCAAGAACTCCAAGGCAAATTAGATGGTAAGCTCGAGTGGGACTGGGGGGTCACTTTACATTTTTGAATCGACATTTTTTACCGGCACACAAAGGCAGAGAGCATGAAACCAATGAATTGCAATTATCTACAACATGTAATTAGATTGATTGAGAACTAGTATGCCCCTCACCATCCCCGCAGTGTCGTGGTGTGGTCGCTGCATCGCCCTCGCCCCACGTGTCACTGAGTTGGTGGTGGCATGCCCCGGTACTATGCCGCCGCGTTCCTTCACCCTCACTGTTGGTGTTGTGGTAGTGGGTGAGCACGCCTTTGCGTCGCTCCTGCCCTCGTCGTCGTCGGGTGGTGCGTGCACGGCGCTGCCTGTCGTCGTGATACTGGTGGTAGGCATGCCGTTGCGCTGCCCGCGCCCTCCTCCTCGTCGCCTGGTGGTATTGGTGGTGAGCACGCTTGCCGTCGCAGTTGCCACGATAGCTGCGGTGGTAGGTGCGCACGCTGGTCGCACTGCCTTGCCGTCGTCGTCGTGCTGGCTTGCAGCAGGCATGCCATCATGGCGGTGGTGCAAAAGTCGTTGCGCCACCCCACCGCCGTCGTGGTTCAATGGTGCTGGGCAGGCTGTTGTGTCGCCACCCTTCTCGTCATCATCGTTGCAGTTTCGTCACCGCGTAGCCGTCGTGGCTGGTGGTGGGTACTGCGCGCCTCCTTCGCCATCCTCATCGCGGTGGTACCGTTGTGACCCTGCCGTCATTGGACTGGTGGGGACCGTGGCGGTGGTGGGCATGGGGTAAACGAGAGGGATGTACTTAGTGGGAATGAGCGGTGAGATGAAGTTCACTTACTTGATTTGGGCCCAGTTGGGGCAGAAAATGTCGAAGTCCACTCCACCACCACCAATCCAACGACGGCGGGAGAGCACAACTGCACCACCACGGCGAGAACGGCGAATGTGCTATGCCCACGACGACTGTGTGGCGACAAAACTGCGAAGACGATGGCAGGGCTGAGGGCGGCACAAGTGACAGCATCCCCAGCATCAACCACGACGGCGGTGGGGTGGCACAATGGCTCACGCACCACCACCATGACGGTGAAGGTAAGGGCAGTACAACGGTGTACCCGCCATTGGCAACCACCACGGCGGCGAAGCCATGCGACAGAGCGCGCACGCATAACCACTACTACCAACCACGACGACGCAAAGCGGCGCGCACTCACCACCAACGCCACCAGGCGACGACGGGGGAGCGCGGGGAGGGAAATGGCGTGCCCACCAGCACCACGACAACGGCAAGGCAGCGCGACCAGCGTGCGCACCCACCACCATGGCAACACTACCCAGCAACGGCGAGGAGGGTGCAGGCAGTGCAACGGCATGCCTACCGCCAATACCATGACGACAGGCGGCGCCGTGCACGCACCACCCGACGACGACGAGGGCAGGAGCGACGCAAAGGCGTGCTCACCCACTACCACAACACCAACAGTGAGGGCGAAGGAACGCGGCGGCATACCGGGGCATGCCACCACCAACTCAGTGACACGTGGGGCGAGGGCGACGCAGCGACCACACCACAACATCACTACCACGACACTGCGGGGATGGTGAGGGGCGTACTAGTTCTCAATCAATCTAATTACATGTTGTAGATAATTGCAATTCATTGGTTTCATGCTCTCTGCCTTTGTGTGCCGGTAAAAATGTCGATTCAAAAATGTAAAGTGACCCCCCAGTCCCACTCGAGCTTATCATCTAATTTGCCTTGGACTCGTTCTTGCCGTGCTTGTGCCATGTCGCTGGGCTGCGGAGGCTCGGCAAGTCGATTTAAGTTCTGTCCAAGCCGAAATAAGATGTTTGCTAATTTACTGATGCGCCTCAATCTAACCCCCCTTCCGTGTCTACACCGCCGTTGTCTCAAGGCGTACGGGAGGTGCCCCAGCATGGACTTTGGTACCCATACCTTTGGTTGGAACGGTATTTTTTTCTCGCAGACGCGATCATCTGTCACAGGCCAGCCCAAAAGGAGGTCGGCTGAAGTCCCTCAAGACCTACTCCTGAAAGTCGGTCGGCCCCTTCCACTTCAAAAAATATTATTGGCAAAGTAGAGTGAACTATCTTGTACGGCTGTAGTAGAGCAAGGAGGCGCGGAGACCAATTTATTCACAAGGTCGTTGCATCATTTTTGCTCGGCAACCCCAAAGTCACTGGAATGTTCTCCGCCGTGTACGCTAGAAATGCATTCCTCGCGAGGACTACGCTGGGCACCCTCGCCTTCATATTCATGCTCGGCAACTCCAGCCCGGTGTGTTCTACGCAGCCTTTCTGAGATCACAGAATTCCGGCGGCGTGCCAGCAACTTCTTGAAGAACCTAGACGTTTATCTCAACATACCATACTCGGGAAAACGCTGGGCCAGTTACGCACGCGATCAACTGAAGAGACGAATAAATGGGTGCAACTACGGCCACAGCGAGAACAGCGAGGGCCGATACGCCTAGCAGCGCTGGGAGGATGGTGATTGCTGCCACGCTCTTATCGCGGAGCAGCTTCCCGAGACGGTCCCAATGCTCGACATGGGGCACAACATCCCCGACAAACACGAGACCTTCTTCCGATAGGTCCTCATCAACGGCCTTGATCATCTTGTCGAACATGTTAATTATGTCGGCTGAAAAAGAGTCAAAAGGTTCAGAATATCCAGGCGATGAGCACAACATGTTGATTCACCTCGATTTGGAGTGTGGACATGCCACGCCGCCGTGTCAATGTCATCGACAAGGTATCCGGCAAGATACAGATGCTTCAAAGTGCTGTAGTGCGATGTACTTCGCGTAGCGGCCCGCAGGTCTTCTAAGATATTGCATTACGAATCAATTTTACTATCGCCACAAAACGACACTTGCCATTCCGGGCTAATATACGCAGAGTACATACAGGTCCCATCATCCAGGAAGGCGACCCGGACTGCACATCTGGTGAGTCCAAATGCGCAGTGCCTGATACCGCTTGGGGCGTCGCAGTTGGTTGTGTTTGAGAAGAGCCACTCGATGTTTCTGGTACAGTCGGTCGGGCTGGCAAGTAACCCCCTGGGAGAAGCATCTCGACAATCTCACATATCTTAGGGCCGATGGCTGCCACACCGCGCTCTAAAGTCGCAAAAACGCTAGGAAGAACTCTGGGATCGATGCAATGCGTACCTGTCTGAGCCAACGCGGAGAGAATGATCAACCCCGCTTTTTGTGCCTTCCATACCGGTTTACGCAAAAGAGCCAAACTCGCTGCCACAAGTTCCCTAGACCAGGGACCATCCTTGACTAGAAACCACATCAGTTACGACGGAGTGGCTTTTGTCGTTCCTGCACGTACTCGAGGACGATAAAATCAAGAAAATCAGGCTCGTCTGGGTCTTCCTCGAGTTGTCCCTGGCTAGCTTTTTGTTCAAAACTTCGACGATATCCATCTTTTCCCGTAGCTCGGCTAGTTAATATGTAGCACTGGGCGGGCAAGATAACTAAGGCATCTAGTTACCATGCTGCATCAGTTCCCCAAATATCTGAAACCCTTCAACTCGGCCGACGGCATCGTCGAAGTAGTCCAGTCGTAGCATCTCGACAATGTTTTTTGGAAGGGACTCATCATCCTTGATGGCCTCCTTGATGTCACCTAGTGTAATTTGGAAGAACACCCGAATGCCGCCATATGTGATTCTACTTACTGTATTTCAGGCACGTAGCCAAAGCGTACGCGGCGAGCAGTGCGCTGTCCTTTCGTCTCAGTTGATTGATGAAAATGCACAACAAGTCAATTTCGCGGATAAAGGTGCGGATAATCTCGGCTTATAAACGATCGGGCGCGTAACGTTGGGTTATGAAAACGGACTTACTCTCGCATAGTGTCAACACCGTCAATGTTGCGGCGGTACGCTCCCGAACATTGCCCACCTGGATGGCCATTTTCAATTCTCTGATGAGCCTTCTGTGCTCGTCGCTAAGGTTTACAGCATCTGATAAAAAGGATGTCACGGTCTCGCAAATCTTGATTGGGACACTTGTACTCACCAAGACCGAAAAGCTGACGCAATATGTGTTGCCCAGGATCTACATCGCCCTCTCGACTTCTGACTGAATCGTGTCTGTCTTGACTTAAGTGGACCAATGCCTCGGCGAGATTTGCTCGGACATTTGCGTTGCGAATGTTTAGCCGTTCTAAAATATGGAACGTCAGCGGAGAGCACAAGTCCGGGATCAACACATTGCCTACCTTGATCTTTCGGGTCGTAGAGGGCAAGTAATATTTCAACAGACAAGGGACCGACCAGCCGTGTATCCTTTTCTGCCAGTTCCTTGAGTCTATGTTTGACCATCAAACACACAGGTCTCGCTGTCATTATACATAAACGATCTTGTTTTGCCTTGATGTACTCCGTAGTGAATACTTACCTTCCGGGATTCGTGCTAGGGTAATCACCATACGCAGCACAGGAGTTAAGAGGTGTGCATCTAGGTGTGATTCTGTCTGTGTTCCTAACAGTGAGTGGTGTACGTCTTACCATCAGCCTTCAACATTCGGGAAAGCCTAGTGACATTCGAATACGAAGACTTGGCACCAAGCTGCTCGATGATGACCCCCTTGGTGTCCTCTGACCAGACTACGAATTACCGAATTTCGCGCCGCAAGATAATTACCAACTCACCGCACTGCAACAGGGAACTCAGGCCATCCATTATCTGACTGAGATCTCCTCCTCCTATGTCATCAAGTAGCCCAACAAAAGCCTCCAGCACATCCTGTGTGAGGATGCGCTCCCGCAGAATCTGGTATTTAGTCAGCAGTCCAAGCAGAGCAACCACTCTACGGCCATTCCGATGCTTGTGGGCAGCAAGAACGCTCCTCAAACTTTCCTTCGTTTCATCATATATTTCTTGCGAAAGTTCGACTTGAGGTAGTGCAGGACTCATCGTGTCCGCGTCGCGGTCGCAGGCTGCCACAAATGGATGCATGTGGTGTGCTTCGGCAGTATTTGATGCAGGGACTCACAAGCCTCGTAATATGCAATAACGATGCCCAGCCTAACGAGAGGTGTGCAATCGCGACTATGGATAACACTCATAAGCCGGGTCTCCCAATTCGGCACGTTCCTGATACATTGCCTCCCTTCCCCTAAAAGTGGCATGGGCATCAAAAGTGAGTTGAAAATAAGGGAAATCTTACTGAATCTTAGCATGAACAACAACTTGTCGAGGTACACTGGGGCAACTTTAATTGCATCACTCAAGTAAGCCATCAGCTCTTGAGCTGCAGTATCGTCGAACAGCCTGGTCTCCCAAAACTGGTCGTCTGATTCTGTATCGGGCATACGGTGTATGACGGGTATATTGAAGCCCTCTCCCAGTGACGCTTCCGGTTTGTACGCGTTAGCATACAGAATAGAAGCATGAACCTTTTGGCCGGGTATAATACGGCGCGGTTGTGATAGATGCCAGCTGTGGATATGAATTCAGTAACACTTAGCAAGGAACCAGTAGTCTCACCGTCGGGAATCTTTGCCGGCACCGCTAAAAGATACCTGATGGGTGATGGGTATATATTCGACAGCGCGCCAGGCACGGGTCATCGAATCACTGGTGCCAAAGTCAATATCATCGGGTACCCAAACTGTGTCAGTTGGCTTCAACACTAGGCCAGACTCTGCCGCTTCCTGACGCATCCATAAGAGTGAGACGTTGCCGGCATGGTGAGACTTCCCGTTCCTGTCCAGACCACCACTGCACGAAGTTTGTCAACCTCAACTCGGCGAGCTCGAAAGGAGTACTTACACGTCTGAGTGGCTGCCGGCGAACCAGACCTCCTTGATATCGGTCGTCCTGCTCTTCACCTCAGAATGATCAGCAATACTGTTACTCGAAGTAGATGCATGCCTTTCGCCCGTGCGAGGTGCAACTTGCTCAACGTCCGGGGAAGCAACAACCTGCTTTGAATCTCCATTATTCGACCGAGAATTCACTTCATGAAAATACTCTGGCATGAACTTGACTCGACGTTCGTCGAGAGCCAGCGCATGTCGAAAATGGCAAGCTTGTTCAGTGGACGAAGAGGCTGAAAGGAGGTTGTTTCCTCTTCCAAGACCCACAGAGGAGACTGTATCCCTGATGAAGGTAACTTTAGCGCTCTAGTGACGTATGAAGGTGGTAAATTAAATTTTTACCATACTCCGACAAAGTGCGCTCTAGTCCCCTTCCACGAGAATGTTTTTCTAAACCTCCCTGCCATACGCCTTGCCTCCGGATGTCCCGAATGGATCGCTTCATACCGATCAAAAGCCCTGACCCACTTATCAGGCTCGAGAAGCTGCTCCACAATCCCCACTTACCTTCTGGTTTGCTTCTCTGTTGGCACCCTTATTAGTCCAATCTGGAACACATCTCCAGCTTCATGGACCCAAGCAAATTCTATTATGTACCATACCTCATGTATCATGCTTGCGAGAACGCGCACTTGGTACGCGCCTCGGGAAAATCCTACGCGATAGCTATCAGTTATGCAAACCAGCCCAAGCAAAAGCCTACCAAAGAGGTATATCTGATCCCCTTCTTGGTACGTTTCTGCTAGCCAGGCGTATGCCTCGTTGACGATCTCTTTCACGGTCCTATAGTACACGAGTTCACATAGATCGAGAAGCATATGTAGTACGAACCATGCAACGGCCATGTCAAGTCTGTCAAAGATTGCTCTTCCCATACGGTTAAGAATGTTCGATGACTTCGGATCCGTGCCGATTCCGCTGGAATAATACGCAAGTTGTTCTGGGTGAGACGTTTCGAGGTCGATCTTGGTGAATAGTTTTACAACGTTGGTGTTCTGACCAAGGGATCAGCAAAATTCGGAGAGACCGAAGAAGTGTGGGGCAATGTTTACATTGTCACCGAACTCATTGGAAGTGCCATCAATGCATACGACAAGGTTCCTCGCATTCTCTTTCAGTCGAGCGTTGCACTGGGTACATCTGGGGGACCTCAGATCATGCGAAGTAGTAGGACCTACCCTTTCCATGAGCCCGGATGAGACAATAGTAGAAGTAAAGAAGTGCGTTACCTCCCAGTGCATCAGCTCAAATAGAGCTGGGGCACGAGGGATGCTGCAGGCAACAACACGGACGAAACGTGGTATATTAGCGTGAAGGGACCTCCATCGGCGTGTGTGACACGCAGTTCATCGTTAATTATCTGGCGTGAGGCTGCGGTGTCGGTCGCAACGGAAGCTCGATGTGGCATAAATGATTATTCTAGTAGTACTACAGACCCTCGTCGTATAGTTTTCGAGTCAACGCGACGTAGAACCGCTCCAAGTCAAACTTGCCTGTCACGTCATTCTTAGCCACTCTGGGTGGGAGGTCTTCTTTCAAAGGCGCATGGTTTCCGGGCGAAGGAACATGTTCCACGATCCAATCAAACACTGCCGAAAGCCTGTCCATTGACGCCTTGACTACCGGATCGTGGCGCCCGTCCTGTGCGATCACATCAGTGGCCTGCGCCAGCTCGAGCCCTTCCTTGTCTTGCTTCTTCCAAGTGCTCACGAACCGGGACCAGTCCCAGCCCTGACTCGCGATGCTGCTGACCGAAGTCAAGTCCACGTTCATCTCCATGCTCCGTGCACCCCTTATTTCCCAGTGATCGCAGCCGTCGACGACGCCGAGGAACTCGCCCCATTGGGCGCTTTGCACAGTCACCAGCCCGTCGTTGCCCCATGCGTTGTCTTGTGCGTCCGCCTTCAGTCGCGCCCTTGCTTTGCGTTCGGCATCGTCGAGTACCATTTTCGGAAACCAGAGCGGGTGCCAGATGCTCATCTCGTCGATGCGCGAGGCCACGCTAAAGTATTTGACTCTGGGGTCATCGGGGGTCGTTGGGTTGAACACATCAGTTAGGTACGAGGTCGTCAAATTGGCGTACGCGGGTGAGTCGATGAGCGAGAGGAAAAGCGTCGTAAACGAGGAGGGGAGAGAGGAGAACGAAAGACGAAAGGCAGTTTCGCGTTGCTCGGACACGGATGGTGTCGGGTCCGCATTATTGGCGCGTGGCGAGCAAGGTACACGTCCGAGACCGAGATATTGCTGGTCATGTCAACCTCGTACGTGTGTTTTCTCATTTAGAGGGACGAAAGGAGGCTTACCACACACCAATCCATAAAGGGGCTACCACGATGCGGTGTGCTGATGGAGGTCAACGATAGGGGAACATACTCGGTTGGGCGGACGTGGGTAATCAGATGGCGACAATCGAGTCCACCCATGGAATGGGCCATGAGGTTGATGCCTCGTCCATGCGCCTTGTGCTCGAGGATGCGATCGAGATTCTCCGCGCGCGAGGCAACAGAGCCTGTGCTAATCAACGCGTCAACAGCGGGGAAAATAGGGATGTAAAGATCTTACGCGGGCACGCCTGTGACGATGACTTCTGCGCCGAGCTTATCCTTGAGAATAGAGAGCACCGAGGACCAATAGTGGAAGCGCAGGCTAGGAAATGCGGCAGGACCTCTGACGTCGAATCCGTATAAACCTGAGAAGAGGTCAAGCAAAGAAACAGGGATCGGAGAGAACACACCGTGGCAAAGGACGATGGGATAGCGCGGAACTCTAGTGGGATCAAAGAGAGTAGGGTTTTTCATTAAGCGATGAACAGTATCTTGGTTCAGACAAGGATGGCCGTCACTTGACTCTGTAGAGAGAGAACAGGCGGAAATAAGCCATGACCAGGCAGACTTGGGTGAGTTTATTATATTGACAAGACGGCGGAAGAGGACGAGGAGGTTGACTGGCAACGTGCTGTTCATTTGGAATGAATGTGTCTGCAACCACAACCCATTTGCTTATGTAATAACTACCACTGATGTCTCGCAAACCAACAGGAGCCAAAGAAACCGCTGCTGCTGCGACGTACAGCGGCGCACATTCTCGACGCCGAGTAGGGGAACGTCTCGAGGGTTCTATACTAGTGGAGCTCTGGTCAATTTGGCAAGCCGACCCACGCGTCCCTTCGGTCAAATCCCGGCGCTTATGGGCGATCTCCCGCAACGCGAACCCCCGTCTGGTCGACCGCTGGTTTCTGCGCAGAAAGGCTGATGCAAAAAGAGCAGGACAACCCATCTCGAAGGATTCGTACGATCTCGATCTCAAACCTCTGGTTGTGCCAAAGCGAGAGCCATCCACCCCCATCAAATTTGAGCCCGACGCCTTTTCTGACTTGCCCTCCGATGACACATTTGTCTGCCCCGCTGATGAAGATCATGACGCCTCTTCCGATACTGCTTTCGACGAGGACACGCACATCGATTCGATACGACTCGAGTCTCCCGCATACAAGCAGGTTCTGCACCCCGAACACTACCAGCACTCCCAACCAGAGCCGAGGTTTGGCGCTATCATCCTTTCGTTCACCATTGACTCCCCCGCCCTCAGCTCTGCCGACCTTGACAATCACTATAACACGGATGTCTTTTTCCTTGGAAACACTTCTTTTCTTGTCTGCAACCAAGGCCAGGGAACGCAGTCTGACCCTACGTGCATACTTTGCTCAGAGCTAGCTCAAGGTGATACAAGCATCCCTCTGAACGAATCCGCATATATGCGCCCTCTGATGCACAGGCACACCAGACGTGGCCCAGTCCGACTCTTTTACGATGTTTGATGCAAGGGAGGATCCTCGTCTCGACTTTTCTCCCGTGCCGCTCTCGGAGCTCTCCGCGATCCCGTTTTTATTTTGCAACCCACCTGCCGTACCTCCCGATAGCTGTCAAAATGTAGACGATTGGGCGATTGTTGAGGAGGAACTAAGTCGTCTTGTACGTGATGGGGAACTTGACTTTTCTTTTCTTACCGTCCCGCACCTCGCCTCGATGGAATTGTTCGATTGAACTTACTGTCATGTTTTGTTGTCCCTTTGAAATCCTATGTCAATTCGTGCACAGCGTGTTAGTTCACCTCATCGGACACATTGGAGTGAGTTTAGATTCATCAGCCTAAGTCTTAGTCTTTAGTATGGTCTCCTGTTCATACCATGGGTGTTACATCCCAACACCACCCCAAATGCTCGTTGATACCACTCTCCAGGTAAAAGTACCTTTGAGGTGTCAACTCGAGCTTGATTTCAATGGCATGAATGGTGAAACCATCGCTGTTGTGATCAAGCATGCAAGGATGCTAGATACTGTGTACACGGCCAGCTAGCGTGGTAGACCGCAAAGATCCCCCTAACAAAGATCCCTTAATACTGTTAGCTTGACCTACGTGTGGACCATCTCTCGGTCCTCTGTCGAGCATGTTGGCTTCACCCTTAAAGGTCTACAAACATCACTCACGACGAAGACGGATCCATATCCAACCTGTACGATATCCTCCCATCACTTTCTCTTAGCCATCTGCATCGTCAAATTGTCAATGTACATTTGCAGTGTAGCGTTCTCGGACGTGAGTTTTTCGACATCGGCTTGGACGCTATACACGCGGGTCACGAGGGCTAGCAAGGGTCAAACTGGGCGCACTATATGTGACAAATAGAAATTGGCACACCCCTGAGATCGCTCTGTGCGGCGGTGATGTCTCTGTAAGGTAGTCAGAGAGCGTGTTTGCACAGAATCAGGCAAGCGTACTTGAGTACTTGTTCTTTCCGGATCGCATCCCTGACAATGTCACCTGGTTCTGCTTTGGAGATTGCCCAAGCAGTACTCTCTTCAAGAACATTGAGTGTCATGGACGAGGTTGATATGGAGGTAGTGATCAACTCGTACGGATCAGATGGCAAACAAAAAGACTCTCTGGCGGGGAGTCGAACCCCGCTCTCCCGCGGTCTTGTACCTAGTAAGGACTTGACAGGCGGGTGTACTATCCGATATACTACCAGAGACCTTGTAGCAGGACGAAAGAAAGTTACAAGGGGGGCTATGTGATGGTGAGCGATGGAGTCAACTCCAGCTCAAAAGGAAAACAACAGGGAGCCACCGGAGGCATCAGTGTATGTAACTGAATATGCTGCAGCAGGACATCAAACTTTGTTCAAACATTGACAACTTAACGTGTCGAGTCTCGACTCATTCGTCCAGTGCCCCAAGTAAAAGTGCTAGGCTTTTGCGCACGATTGGAAAAATCGTCAAATATTGTAAGTAATAATCTTATTCGTCCACCGAGTCACGATCACCACCCTACGGCACAAGTTCCCTGAATTCCTTTCCCCTGGGATTAGTAGTGGAATTCAGGCATGGTGAGGAGTGCGCAATGAGAGGCCCGAATGCAAGTTCCGCGAGGTATGGGTTTTACTGTAACTTTGCAAGGACAGAGTACATTAACCATTTCAGTAACATGATACGTGGTTGGAAAGCACACTGATGACTGTCCCATTCCTCCCGGGCCGAGAGTCAGAAATGTCAGTCATCTTGCACGCTTGGCATAAATCTACTCCATTTAGCTTGCTCAGGTGCACCCCGCTCTAGCGTTGCCACAAAGTGAAGTGAAGTGAAGTCTGCTTTTCAGCGCACTTCGAGTCAGTTTGATTAGACGAAAGTGACTTCGTCAGCCTTCAGTGATCATCGTGTAAGCATTGAGGACGACAAGTCTAGTCATTCTCGATCACATCAATTCTTAAAAGACTTGCATTAATGGGACTAAGATGGAAGCTGCTGCTTGTGTTGTATGCAGTTGTATGCCGAACTTCTAAGTTTAGTAGGTCCCTGCTGAGAAATCGATGCTTCATCAACTCCATCCTACCTCTCGAACTGAAGGTCACTTCCTTCCCAGTTTGGTTGCGACGAACTGCATCGAAGTGCCATCTACTTGAAGTGAAGCGAATTGACTTCACGGTCACTTCACTTCGATGGCAACACTAATCTTACTGCAAAGCTCTTCCCCTTTTAACGATGTTTTTCTACTGGCCGGTATTTTTTCTTACACCGGATGAACAGCGCGGTGCGCTTCGTTGCTTTATGAATCCTGAAACCTCGTCCGTGTTGCAACTGACAGCGACAGAATTACAGTACATAATAGTCCATGCTGAACCGAACCGACCAAGCATCCGGACGCATGCTCCCGATCATATAAAGTTCTACGAGTCTTCTCTCTCGTTCTATTGACGGTCCACAGTTTCCTGCATTGCATTATGGTTTCCAAGCTCTTCCTTCTCACCAATCTCCTCCTCGCCTCTGTAGCCTTGGCTGCTCCATCTTCTCGCCTTCGCGAGAAACGCGAGTCGCCTGCCGATTGGGCTGGTGCCGTCTGGTCCGAGAGTAGTGTTCGTGTCGTTCTAAATCACGACCATCCATGGTCTCACCTTTCTCAAACAGGACACTTTCACTTCTGTTACGGGTACATTTTCTGTCCCCACTCTCCAGGGTGCCGACGGTGCTGCCTCTGCTTGGGTTGGGATTGACGGTTACACCTGTGGAGATGCTATCCTCAGGACTGGTGTTGACTTCAAGATTGCTGGCGGAGCGGTCTTTTACGATGGTGAGCGGAATAGTATTCCAATTCGATTTCTCATTTATCGTTCACTGAACAGCTTGGTACCAGTGGTACCCCACTGACGACCGCCTCGGTCTTGACCTAGCCATTTCTGAAGGTGACACTATTAGAGCCACCGTCACCGCCTCCTCTTCGACTACTGGTGTAGTGCTCATCGAGAACCTGACCACTACTCGGAGCGTCACCCGAGACCTCACGTCTGACCATGCTCTTTGTGAGCAGAACGCTGAGTGGATTGTCGGGAAAATTGAAGAGAATGGTTCCTCCGCTCCTCTCGCCGACTTTGGAAGAGTCACCTTCAGCAACGCCAAAGCCTCGAGTCCGGGTGCCACTTATACCCCGTCGGGCGCTACCCTTCTCGACATTCAGGAGGGCGGCCAAGCGCTTACCTCTACCTCCGTTACTGACTCATTCCTCACTGTTCAGTATGAGTGATGGGTTCTCCTCCCCCGACAGTTAGCGTTTTGATTATGTATCCCCAATGGTTCGTTTGGCCTTCTGGCCAGGGCATCCAGCTTTGGGGCTCTATCTGTGACCTCATGCGCGTGTACGTTGCTACATCAATGTCAATGTGGAATAGATTAGAATGCTATCAGATGGCCGGATGAACAAAACGAGGAAACAGCCAGGACTGTTCATGATAGCAAATCAGGAACGCGAGTGCAATCAAGTACCTTTTGTTCTTTCCAGTTCTTCGCAGAGGTAGGGTTGAAACAACGATATTCATCTGATGTCACCACCGTCAAGTGTCGACAGAAATGGGTAACGTAGAGATTATGTGATTGCTACCACCTACATCGCCAATGGTGGTTTCACGACAGTGAATATCACGGTCTACGTTGAATATACTCTCTGGCCCATCTCGAAGTGGCTTCATTCGCATTCAACAATGGATCCAGCGGCTGTAGTTTCCAGCCACGCTCGGCACCATCCAATGGAGGATATATAGCAATTGCCGCTAAAGACAGATAAGTGTGGTACGGGTCTTCAAAGGCATCAGCGGCCTTCAGATAAAATGCAACGAGAGCTTCTGACCAGGATGTTCCTTTGGCACCTTCGAAATCCCCCCAAACTTGAATTGGCAGGATGCTATGAATTTAGATAGAGACAATTCACACACAAACTCCCGTGCTCTGAGAATCTAATGTATTTTCAATGGACGAAAGACGGAGGAGGGCTCCCAATCTCACCGATAACGAGGCACCACACCAAAAAGAATAGCAGGCATCTGCTTCTTTGTTTGTTCGTCCACAATAACCTCCGGACGATGCTTGGTTTTGAGTCAACCACCGTATGGTCTGTTTCCTCTCGCTATCAGTGAGGCGGGGACTATCATCAGCCAAGAAGATCGACGCTAGCGCGCAATACGTGGGACCCCCTGAATTCATCAGAGCTTAATATAGGAGATTGAAATGAAATTTACCTGCAGCCTCAGCAAAGGGCACCTGACCATAACCGCCTTCATACGTCTGGGGTGGTCACCCGTCAACGTACGCATGTGACTAAAGAGAGTCCACTGACTCTACAGGCTGCGATGAATCTCAAGGCCGGCTCGATCCGTATACCCGACCAATCGTTCAACATGCTACTGATCGCAAACGCACAGTAAGTGGTTCGCACATCCGAATCCCCTCCATAAGGTTCGGAGGAAAAGCTTCAATGTATCACTCTTGGTTGCCAATTTACGCCAATCTGCAAACGCTTACCTCCCGTCTTCATTCTGGCAAGATTGCAAGAATTTGATTATCCCTGGACGTTCCAGCCGGGAGAAATCATCACGAAGAATCGCAAGTGCCAAGAGTGCAGTATATGTCAAGATGACATGAGGAGGATCTTCGGAACCCTCGGAATATAAATTAACCTGGTTGGCACGTCAGAACATGCTCGACCGGAGTAACGAAAATACCAATCACTGGCTCTATGTTTGCTGTCATGTAATTCCCTGGGCGAAAACCAGTACCACATGGACCTTCTGGAGGACAAATGCGTTTCAGATTTCTCGAGGCCTGTAAGTTAATTAGCAATGCAACTCACGGATCTGCTGTGCCCAAATCCATTGTCGCCAACTCTCCCTGTCCGAAATGCTTCTACGCCCACTTGTAAGCTGATCCGTCAGGTCCAATGAACCCAAGCAGTAGAAAGCCAGTGCTAGTCTGTTGGCACATAATCAGTATAGATCGTCCCGAAGAGCAACAAGCACCACACTTGGATGGATCAATGTCGACCTGGGAACTTGGCAATCCGAGCAGACACCTGTCACAATGAGCTGCATGTGCGCTTGTGGTTAAGTGGGGCAAGGAGTCCATTGCGGCCTTCGGTGGGATGTAGGCGGAACCCGGTGTCGTGCGGACTTTTGATTTCTCGAGTTGGTTGAGACAAGCTAAGTCCACTTTGGCCCGCACACAAACAAGTTGACCACCCTGTTTCTCTCGCTGCTTGTGAAAATCATGAAGAGCATTCGTGTCAGTGACATGCTACTACTAGCGTCTTCCGACTACCTCGGTTGTTCAAGAATATACTATGAGGGCTAGCCTAAGTATCCCCACTGAGCCAATCCATTTTCAATAAAGTTAAACGAGAGGAGGCAGCTTGGTAGTAGACATGGAACTGGAAGCCACCCGAAGGTGAGTGTTACGTCCTGGATGAGTTGGGTCCTGTACTAGTGACCTTCGTCCGGGCACTAACGTCTTTATACTATCTTGGCAGACGAGGAAGCACCAGACACGAGGTTGTTGTATCTCCATCGTTGTGTATTCCAGGCACAGAACGTTGTCATTCCTCATAGCTTCTCAGACCTGTAGAATATACACTCCGCCTTGCAGAGATGCATTGGATTGAGCCTATCGCGACGCTAAAGAAGAACGACTTCTGAGAAAAGGTAAGACATGAAATGTGACCCGAACTTAGGCGAACATCAATACTATGTTATCGGATACACCTATCATTTCCAAATCGTACTGCAGTACAAGAGATGTGTGATTCCAAATGATTGGATTGACAACTCCCTCACCAGACTGCTTTCCGCTGATGCAACCCTAGCTTGCTCTCAGATCGGTATAGGAACAGGCAAAACTTGGATGGGTGTCATCGGTCTGGTCAGGATACATCTAATTGCAAATGCCTCACCTTTGAGCGCATCGCCGAACCCCTCTCCGAACCCTGAGAGGAAGTCTTTAAAAAAAGATCTTTTTTCGATTGTAGTCTGTGTCTCTATAAGGGCCCTCTTGACGTCCCAGGTGATATCCTTGTAGGCCTGCGTCCAGTCTCTACAAAAACAACCGCCATATGCATGTCACATCTGGTGCAGACCTCAAATAGCTCTCACTTTTCTTGAGCAGAGAGATCTTGTTGATTTACTTGAGGGGAGGCAGGGGCAGACATGACCAGGCCAAGTGCAGCCAAGGCGAAAGTGAAGCGGAGCACAAAATGGAAATACATTTTGAAGGGTTTATAATTGGCAAAAGTAACTTGATGAAGGAGAGTGTCGTCAGTCAGAAGAAAGAGAAAGGCTGATGGAGTGTCCATGAATAGATGAATGCAAGATAAGTGGAACTTACTAGCCAGTACCGGTGAGCGAAAAAAAGGAGCCGAAAAGGCAGGAGAGATGGGTTGACATTTATAGGGATTAAAACGGCTGAAGCCACAATGGTGGAGTTGTAAAATGTCAATACTTGATGTGTCGACTTGACAGTTGCTATCATGTTGAGCCCGCAAGCTGAGGTTTGCCTCGCGTCGGTAACCACTACCTTGAGCTAGCATCAGACTAGGAGCAGACAAGAAAACAAACTTAGGATGGCACCCCGTTGATGCTTACCATTATACTTTACGAGCCTGGACAACCAGGGACATTGAATGTAAGCCTTGAAATGTGTGTTGATGAGCCGGTTCTGTCAACAAATATTGACTCACATCACGCCGAGTTCTGTAGAACTTTCTTTTTTCTAGTCTGTCGCTGATGGGTTCATCCCGGTCCGAACTCCGGACTGGCAGGATCGTGTGGCGTAACCTGTCTGGGTCACCACCTTTTTCTTAGCAGTGTTGTGATGCCACGCCACCGCAAATCCACAATATCTTGTCTAATTTACTCCTCCTTTTGGTTAGGTTCAACGGGCCTGGGCGTCAAAAGATGTCCTAAGGGCCAAAGGGCAACGAGCATCACACTCGGATCCATAGTCCTGTTTCCCATGATCGTTCCCGGACCCCTGCCTTAGAAAATTCTCTGTACCGGGTACTGCCTGTGTCTAATTCCAGCTCACAGGGATCATGATTTTTGAGCTCACTGGCGACTCGTGGTCACAGGCCCATCTACCCCCGTTGGGCTAATCCATATCAATAGTCTAGGTTGATCGAGGAGTCAAAGTGAGTTATTTCCTGAGCTTGAGTCGTGAATCACGTTACTCTGTTACATGAATTTTATTCAATGACTGGTCGTGATCAAGTTGTTACGGAAGGGTACGACTTTGCTCGAGACCTTTGGGTAAAGTACTCTTTTCATTACTAACTTGATATTAAATGCCGAGTTCCAACGCTGTATGCCCTCATATTAACTCGGTGGACGGGACACTGTTGCTTCCTTTGTTACCGTTGCAGATCTCGTCCGCAGGATGACAAGGCTCGAGCGATCTCACCGCCATTTGCACATGCGCTCGTCCATTATAACTTGCTTCATGGCTTCTAGTATGGAGAAAACCAGGATCTATGATATGCCGAACGACAACTTCAAATACATATATTAGTCCCGAATAATACTATCCATGTTGTCAAATGCGATGGATGGATTTCAGAGGCACATGTAGCAGCAACAGCCTTAACCGCATCATGCCACTTGTTTCTTTCCATAGCACCGCTTCCTTGTGACACCTGAGCCTTATCGCGCTCGTGTTTGATCTTATATCGGTATAGGAATAGGCAACGTTTTCACAACTTGAAACGTGTGTCATTGATTTGGTCAAGAAATATCCAGTCACGAATACGTCACCATTCACCACCTCGCCGAAGCCCTGCTTGAAGCCCTTGAAGAAATTTTTAAACCAAGACCTTTTTTTAATTGTGGCCTCGGCCCCCGTGGGGATTTCCCGCTTTACATCCAGGCTGATACCCTTGAACATCCGAGTTAAGTCTCTGCAAGGAGATACCATCAGGACATTGTAACCCGAAGGGGTCGAGTCTTACGCTGGGTTCATTTGAGGTCCAGGATCCGCAGTTTCATAGAAATAGTTGGAATCGTGATCTGAGCGCTCGAAAATGGTCAGGGGAGTTCTGGACGAAAGGCAGTCATTAGCCATAGATTTCAAAGGCACATGAATCAAGTCTCACAGATGCTCTTGGATGTTAGCTAGTGGTTCCCTATGCTTTGTTAGCATCAGTCAAATGCTCGCATTCGGCCACGTACCGAGTTGTGAGATCAGCGAAAACGTCCCCCAGCTCTCGAGGAGACAAAACCCCATTTACTTGAGCAGGAGTAGGAGCGGACATGACTGGCGCGGCATCGGCCAAGGCGGCGAAAGCGATTGTGAGAACAAAGCGAGAGCGCATCTATAGAGTTGTTTGATTGGAATAATGGGCTGATAAACGAAAGCGTTGGAGTCAGGCCGTCAACGGCAGGCTGATGGCGGTCGGAGAAAAGAACAAAGGCTAAGAGTCATCGTGAAGAGAGCATCGCAAAACAGTGCTCAGACTTACTAGCCAGTACCTGTGAGCCCAACGAAATGGAAGAAGAGGGCTGCGGAGGCGCGAGCGTTTGACCAACCTTTATTGGATAGACGGCTGTTGTGACGGTCTGTAACATGATGGAATGAATTGCACGCGTTAACAGTTGCCATCAATCCTAGTGATCCCGGGTCCTATTCCACTTAAATATGAAAACACTCGGTAATGCAGAGGATAAAACAATAGAAGTGTTGCAGAAGTATGGGCAATGCGGCACCTCGGGCCCAGAAGGGCCGGAGAACAGAAGATAAGATATTGGCCCTATGACGAGGCTAGAATCGGAGCAAGATGGTTTTACATCGCTGAAACGGAAGGATATTGCACCTCTGGGAAATACCGCGGCCATGATGGCAGAAACCTTTTTACCTGTAGTGAAGAAACCTGACTCTGTAGCCCAAGTGGTGCATACAGACGTTGCGGACTGTTCGCAACAACAATCACGGCGGAAGACGTTGTCGACTAGGGAGGAAATGCATGTCGGCAAAAAGTTGAATACCTTGGCAGAGCAACCCGACTTCAGACGCCCGCCGTGGTAGAGCAAGGAAGCAGAAAATTCGCGGCGTCAGGCGTCATTCCACAATTGACTGCTAGCTCAAGCGTACCACTCGAGCGGTTCTCAAGCTTCAACCCCGTATGTGCGAACGAAATCAATCATCGACGACTCGTGAGTCTGTACACCCGATACAGCGTACGACACAGCATGCACCACACACCAACGCCATATTTGCCATGTGCTACTCGCCCGCAACCCAGTGCTAAATCCATCCAACCCGGTCGGATTCATCATCGCAGGGGGATGAACATGGGCATCGATTGTAAACCTTGAAATGCAAGTCAGTGTTTCAGTCCTTCGATATTGGTCACGAATGCCTCACGTTGAACTTCCACGTTGGAAACGCCCTTAGCAAAATTAGCGAGCCTGCCAAGAGAAAATTTTCTCTTGACTGGGTTCCTTGCCTCTCTAAGGATTTCCCTCCGGGTGACACCCTCGTTGGCCCCCCTACAAAAAAGGAGGGGATCAGAGGTTGTATCCTAAAGGTATAGTCATCTTACTCCGCCAGAGTCCCGGCCCTTGGATGCATTTGTTCGTGGAAGAAGCTGGGATCAGA
>JBBPTV010000545.1:0-11837 GCA_038094275.1 Tubosaeta brunneosetosa | reverse complement strand
AACCGGCTCCCCCGCCCCCCCCACCGTTAGGTTTTCACGTCAACCCCACCCCCCCCCCCCCCCCCCCCCCACCACTCTCGCTTGTTCCTTGTGTCCTTTTGGTTATACGCATCATGGGTTGCAAGTATGCGGTATGTGTCATTCCGAGTGCCTACTTTGTTTGCTCACGGATATGTATTTGCGCATGGTATCCATCCATTGTGTCTTATCGACTACAATTGATCGTATATGCACACTATTGTGAGTGCTACATTTACTAGGTGTAGACTCTATAGTCGCGTGCGCTCGATAAGTAATAAATACCGGATGGATTCACGATTCAGATTTCCACGACGCACATCGAGCAAACGAGTGCAACTTCGACTGGCCCATTTGAGGCTGACTGATCCAGTCGCACTGAATAGAAATACTACATTATCAGAAGATGTCTGATGGGTGTGCTATCCAAAATGTAAATGTGGCAAAGCGGAGTAATCTCACTGTCCGTATGGAAAGAGCTGTGGACAGGTTTGGTCTTGAACCGTCTCGTAGTACGTTGCCAAGTTGGCCTTGATCGCAGACTCTAGTTCCGATGGCGGGTGGGGGTACAGTTGGGCTGTCAAGCTCACCTGTTGCTGATATGCGGAGCATCTCTTCACAAGACGTCAGCGCACGAGCGACGAGGGACACGGCATCGACGTACGTGCCCGTATACTTCTGGCGTCACTATGTAGTTGCCGACGCATTCGTTGTGGCCCGGCATCACGCGGACAGAGTCGAATATCTCGTTAAAGAGGACGTCCAGGTGGGCAAAGTCATACGGAGCCTGGCGACGATAGAAACCCTCGGGAAACCTGTGATAATCAAAGAAACTTCGCGCGTCGTACAAAGTGCCGTTCAATGTCGTGTTTGCCGTCTGATTGCTGACGAAGAGTGCGAGGGGAAGCGTCACTTCAGTGTAGGCGGTGACAAAACGTGAGGAATCAAACGTGAACAGTGGGTTGCGGGACATTGAGTCATTGATTCGCATCGCCTTGTGCAGCGCGAGAGATTCAACCGTGATCATGCCATCTGAGACAAGGTTCGCAGCAGAAGCAAGCTATAAAATAGATGTTGATGGTATCGTATAAATCCAAGCAGTCACCTGCACCTGCCTGATCGAACAAGGTTTCGTTGAAATTGATGCTGTCTCCGAAAAAATAGTCGTTACGAGTGATGCTAGCATCACCTATAGGAATAGAAATCACAACATGCTAGCGAGGGAGAATCGATGGAATTACCTTCGAAGTTGCCATGCGTGCTGATCCCTGGTGTGAACCCACCGTCCATGGTAGTGTTTGCACCAATACTCATCAGGTTCGTCAAATGGTTTCCATCCACTACAAATGCCTTTGACTCGTTAGCGGGGCAACCAGATGGCAGGGCACTCTCGGACGTACAGTATAGGTGACAAATGAAGCCAAATCGTGTGCCATGTTGAAGCCTGTACAGCGGTTTGAATTTCTGACGAGCCCTCTTGTGATATGATGTACGTGCCTTCTTGGACAGCGGTGATGATCTCAGCTGGCGTCGCTACGCCAGCACGGTTGATATACTATACGGGATAATGTTAGTTTAGTCAATCACGCCGTAGGGATCACGAACTGCTTACTCCATGAGACGCTAGGGTGTTCAACCCTGGACAGGGACCTCGGATATCATCCAGTCCAGCAGGCATAAATGGGTGGTTCGCGTCATTGACCATTCTTGCGGACGTGTCATTGATAGGTGGTGGGAGAGGTTGTGCTCCGGGGGTGTTGCTAAAGGTACGCGCAATAGCCCGGACTTCAGCCACAGACAATCCTGCGAGCGAACGATATTCTGGAAAGCTTGCTAGATTCGAAAATCCCAAAGAGCGTCGAACGAACGTGACTATAATCACAAGAAATTGCAGCTGCATAACCAAGGTATCAGGAGGGAAACATTCACCAGGGAGGATGGCTTAACTGATTACGGTTTTATAGTATACACTGCATGGCTGACCGTTAACGGACGCGCATGTCAGCCCCAGTATACTAAATGGTTGTGTTTTATCTTGCACACCTAGACAGTTTTCCTCAAACATAACGCCGAGTCCTAGGCCAGGGTAAAAACACTCGCCTACCGGTTACTGGTTGATAATGGTGTCAGCGCCGTGATGATAAAGTTTGAACAAACCATACCTTTTACTACATCATTCAGCTCAAAGTGTAGTCTTAATGCTTCCGAGGGCCATTCTAAGGGCGTATGAAGTGCATACAGTGCACTGCACAGAGGGCGTGTGAGGAGTCTACAGACAAGCGCACTGGCAAATACCACATGAGCGCTTAAACTACAGCTTCTCGATCCTACACGCTCTTCTTGACACCGCGGACTAACGAAATACCCACCGACAATGCCAGCGGGTCTGGAAACCCGTTTCAGACGACTTCTCAAGGAGATTGTGTCCATTTCGAGTGGAATTCGTAACACAATCTTAGACTATGCGGATGACCAAAACTTTGATGCCTCCGAAAGACTTCGCGACCAGCTAGAAGTAATTCGTGCTTCTGCTGACGCCGTTCTTGGAGCTCTTGCCAAAGCCTCTCTCACAAACTACACTCTCGAGGACCAGATAGCCGATTGGCTGGCCAGCGAAGGGCCGCACTTATGTTTAGGAACGCTGAGAGAGATGAACGATACCTTCAGGCCTATTGACGATACCGAGGAGCCTACACCACTCCCTACGCCAGCCGAGGACAAGCTTACCGCCGCCGCGACCTTTTTCCACAACCACAAGGATCTTTTTCGTTTCTTGCTCACACCCAATGTCTTGTGCGTTTTCGAGCAGCTTTCAAAGCGCGCGCTTGACTTTACTGCCTAGGAATCGTGAGAGACTTGGTCCTTCGCCATCTGAAGCACTTCAAGTTGATCCTCCCGTCACAAACAACGATCAGATTGCCGCTCTTCAGAGCAGCAGGTATGCCGCATAATGGACAAATCGTAATGTTTCTGAGCAAAGTCAACAGCATAATAACCGAGCACGAAAATGGACCTCGAGCAACGATGGCCGGACGTAAGAAGGAAATTCTCCGTGCGCATTTCGTGTCCGTTCTTTATACTTGGTCTGATCCTATCCCAGACCAAAAGGTGTGCGAGATATCAAGATGGCTTGCTCCTATGGAATGCGCACAGAAGCACAAGGATGGACTCAGGCTACGTCAGGAAGGCACATGCAAGTGGTTTCCGAACACGGATGCATACGAGAAATGGCGGACTCCCGGAAACCGTTTCTTGTGGCTGCATGGCAAAGGTATGGTGTCAGCATTACGCAGGCTGCAGCATTTGACAGCATGTCTCCACTGGTGTGCACAGGAGGTTGCGGAAAGTCGGTGTTAATGTGAGCTCAATCGTTATCTAAGTCTTGCTTGTGTTGATGGACGCAGTGCATCCACCATTGAGCACCTTCAAGGCACGTTGAAAGAACAGGAGGTGATAGCATTCTTCTATTGCGATTTCCAAAACAAGCGATCCACGAGTTCCGCGGAATTGATACGCTCTCTGCTCTCTCAACTATTGCATCATATCTGTAACCATGGTGACGACACAGGCGATTTTCTGGACAAGATACTCAAGGAAAAGGCGGAAGGCACATTATCGCTCGACGACCTCGGGAAACTTGGCGAACTAGTGTCTCGTGTGGCGGGCTACTTCCGCTATGAACCTTTCATAGTGATCGACGCACTCGACGAGTGTGCGGACATCGAAACGCTCCTACCGGTACTTGTCGCATGGAGTCAGGCGGATGTTCGGTTGCTTGTCACGAGTCGACTGGATCAGACGATCATGGATAGTTTCAGAGGACTTCAGTCACTTTCCTTTGAAAACGTAGCGAAAGAGATCACAGCGGACATAGCATTGCATGTCAAACGGGAGCTTGACTCACACAACCGTCTGAGATCTGCCATTTCGGGGATGAAGGATGTGATAGACGCCAAGTTAACTGAGCGAGCAGAGGGCAGGTAAGGTGTTAATCGGCAGCAGCGACTCGTGGCTTACCATTGCCGTTTACAAGGTTCCGGTGGGTGCAATGTCAGCTAGACATTCTCAAACGGTGCACGACCAAGGATGAGCTGAAGGAAGCGTTGAACGACCTCCCTGGAGAGCTAGAAGCGACCTACGAGAGAATACTGGAAGCAATTGATGAACGGAAGTCACAAGGGGAGCTAGCACGTCGCGTGTTGGCGTTGCTTTTGGTGGCCATAGAACCCTTGCAATTAGGACAGATTATCGACGGGCTCTCGATGGATTTCCGGAAGCGAGAGCATGACCACGTAGCACAGAAATGGCTGGAAACTCGACTACTACACTCATTGTCAAGCCTTGTCTCGTACTCTGAAGAGACAGATTCTATTGCGATATCCCATTACAGTGTTAATGTACGTCTTGAATCATTTCCGCATTTTGATATCTGTACAGTCTTTCACAGGAATATCTCGCCAGCCGTTCAGCGCTGCCGATGTACCGAATTGTCACCCATGAGGCTCACGCCGAGGCTGCCCGGATATGCATGGGCTACATCACCGTTTACTTAAAACAAGTGCCCTCTCGTGATAACCTCGAGTTATGGGAATGCTTTCCGATGCTTTCTTATGTACTTTCTTCCGGCTTCCGCCACCTAGCCTTTGTGGATTCGGAGTCAACAGTTGCCCTTGAAGCTTTGCAATCTTTTGGATCAGACGTTTACCATCACCCTTCACACTGGGATCGCCTTTGCGAATTACGGGAGGAGGTTCTTGAATGGCCCTTTACTCCATGGCCATCATCAAAACACGACGTCGTCTTTTACACCTTGATCGCTTATTCGCCTCCTGGACTCCTTCGAACGTTTCTCTCCGGCAACTGCCCACTGCGACTAAGACTCAGGACGAATCCTCTCGTGTATGCTGCGGACCTCCGAAAGACGGAACATGCATTGATTCTCCTCGCTTATGGTGCCGACGTTAACGCGTGGGGTTTGGTCGTTGATGACTCTCGCCGTGCCTCCCCACTCGAGGTCGCAATCGATCTCGGCGATGACGTGCTTGTCGGCGAACTCCTGCACAGAGGATGTTCAGTAAGCATGGAACTCCTTGCAACCGCCGTTTGTATGCCGTGGTGTAGCACCCAAGTCCTGGCGAAGCTCATGCAAACGGATGAATTCGTGGAATGGGCGCTAACAATAGGTGATGAAAAATTGTATCGAGGGGTGTTCAGTAGCGCACGGCCAAACGCAGGAGACAGTAGGAGAACGGATCAGGACCACGTTGCTCTGGCACGAAGGCTCCGTCAATTCGGCCTGGAACTTTCTGTGGAGGGTCGGTTCGGGAAGGAGCTGGTCGAGCGCGCGTTGCACGCAGCACATATCTCAACGCTAGAGTTTCTGCTTCCGCCTGACCAGCCACCACCTGCTGAATTTCTCATTACCGCATCGACTGGCGATACGTCCGAAACGGTACCTGTAGTTCGTTTTTTACTGCAGAAGGGGATTGATGTTGATGTCGTATCGGACGAGATTGAAGACACTGCGCTGCACCTTGCTGCGATGTGCCCTTGGGAACCACGGAGTTTGGAGCTCACAAGACTTCTTATTGACGCTGGGTGTAACCCTCATGTGTGCAATTCGGATGGCGAGACACCGTTGATTACTGCTGTGAGACAGGCTTACTGCTCAGTCGTGGAGCTTTTACTCTCGTGCAACGTTCCGCTTCCTCCGGGCATCCTACACTCTGCATTAGAATGTCATCGGAATTGTCAGATGATTGATTTACTGATGCGTCACGGCGCCAATATCCATGCTGTCACAGAGCATACCGGGTTTACCATCCTCCACCGTGTTGTCGTTGGACCCAATCCTACGGAGAACGAGTACGAAGGAAATGAAGATGAACGCCAGGAATCCGAATGCTTGGATTTGGTGAAGCGTTTTATTCGAGCCGGGTGCAATCCAATAGTGTATGATTCCATTGGAGAAACAGCCCTGGATATTGCTGAGAGCCGCGAACTTACTTCAGTGGTTGACTTCCTACTCTCACCCGATGATGCCTTTCCTCCCGATGTTTCCCTTCCTCCCGATGTCTTGGTGTTTGCGCTACAGCGAGGTTGGACCCTCGGGATGATTGAACATCTCATTCGCCGAGGCGCTGATGTGCAGCCCATCACGTCCAAGGGGGATACCGTACTTCATCTCGCACTCAGCTCGAACTATGATGAAGAAACGTGCTGCGGACTGATGAAGAAATTGATCAACGCTGGTTGCGATACAACTACATGTAATTTCACTGGGAAGACGGCTGTGGGAATTGCCATAAACCGTGGACTGACTTCAGTGATCGACCTCCTGCTGTCTTCTGATGTTACCGTTCCTCCTGATTCCCTGGTTACTGCACTAGAGCGAGGTTGGACCTTCGAGACAGTGGAACGTCTCATTCAAAGGGGTGCTGATGTGCACTCAACCTCGTTCTACAGGGATACTGTACTTCATCTCGCACTCCGCTGGCACTATGACGAAGGGACATGTTGCAAACTGATGGAGAGATTCGTTGATGCTGGCTGTGACCCAACCGCCTGCAATTCCACTGGAAAAACTCCCCTAGAAATGGCCATCGACCGTGGACTCACTTCAGTGACTGACCTCCTGCTGTCCCCCCATGTTCCCCTTCCTCCACACGTTCTGGTGATTGTACTACGGCAAGGCTGGACCCTTGAAATGATTGAACCTCTCATTCCCAGAGGTGATGTGTGTTCTACCACATCCGAGGGGGATACTGTGCTTCATCTTGCACTCAGCCAGTACTATGACGAAGGAATGAGCTGCAAAATGATAAAGAGGTTTATCGACGCTGGTTGCGATCCAATAGCGTGTAACGCCTCTGGAGAAACAGCCCTGGGACAAGCCATTAAACGTGAATATATTTCAGTGGTTGAATTCCTACTCTCAGGCAACACTTCCGTTCCTCTGGATGTCCTACTTATCGCGTTTCGAAGACAATCATCCCTTGGAATGTTTCAATTAGTGACCCGCAAAGGCGTCGATGTACGGCCTGTCATCGCCAATTGGGAAACCATACGACACGTTGCAAGTGCCGTGCGCAGTGAATCAAGTTCACACCTGGTGAAGGCTTTTGTAAAAGCCCACTGCAATCCAACAGCAAGTTGCAATTCAGAGGGAAAAACAGTCTTCGAAGTTGCCATCGAGCGAAGTTATACTTCAGTGTTCAAGCTCCTATTCCTATGCAATGTCCCCTTTCCTTCCGACATCCTCCTGATCGCACTGCACCATCGCTCAACCCCCGAAATCATTGAGTTCCTGTTACGCGGAGGTGCTGATGTACGTTCCATCACGTCTGATGGGAATACCGTGCTTCATTTCGTCATCACCGGATATGACGAAGCATTATGTCGGCGCTTGATGGAGATCTTCATCAATGCTGGGTGCAGTCCTGCCGCTTGCAACCTTAAGGGAAAAGCTGTCATTGAAGCTGCCGTTGATCGTGGATTCGCCTCAGTGGTCGCGCTCCTGCTCTGCTGCCATGTTCCACTTCCTTCAGATATCCTGCTGACTGCACTACTGCGAGGCTCGAGTCTTAAAATAGTTCACTTGTTGATCCGCAGTGGCGCTGATGTTCGCTCCGCCACACCTAATGGGAATACCGTGCTTCATCTCGCACTCATCGGGTACCACCTTGAAAGGGAATGCTGTGATTTGGTGGAGGCTATCACGCGAGCCGGATGTGATCCAGCTGCCCGTCGCAATGATGGAAAAACTGCTTTGGAAGTTGCCATTGAACGTGGCTACACTTCGGTGGTGGAATTCCTATTGCAGTTCAGCATCCCACACCTCCCTGACATTCTTCTTGTCGCGTTACGACACCATTCGACACCCCATCTGATTCGGTTATTGCTGGACAAAGGCATCGGGCGAGATCATCTCGCCGCGCGAAAATCCGATTGGGATATTTTACTTCAGCTTGTTGACTCACTGTATTCTGGAAAATACTCACAAGAGATCATTGAAATCCTCAAATCTGCACGCAATGCTTGCAGAATACATCTAAGTTCCAGGGATGATGGGTGTCCCGAACTTCTTTGGCTTCCGCACCTCAGAGCAGACTCAAACATCATCTCGGATATACAGTTTCCCCAGGCTCAACGTCCTGGCCAACCGCAATCGTCTCAGCTGTCACAACCACCACAGCGATACCCTCACCAGCCTTCTCAGCCGAAACGAAAGAGCACGTCACTAGCAGGAGAAGTAATCTCAGTCTCGTTGTCACATCTTTGTCACTCTAACCACTTGTCCTATTGCAACAGGATGACGGACAGATGCACAGAAAGGGTTCTCTCCCTGATAACAAACGCCTACGACGCTCTTCCCCCGGCGTGGGTCAACCATCCTCTGTCGGATACCGACATCAACCACAACACCAAGGGTCACAACAGATGATGAATGACGGTATGATCGGATTAGAATTGTGTCCAATGTCTGGTGGCCCTCTGGACAACCTCGTCCCATACAATCCTCTGACCATAGCTAGTTCTGACGTGTGTGCTCCGGTCAGTCCAAGTCGCGTCTTGTTGCCCCTTAAGTTTGAAATCCCTTTATCTAGCGACTCAGGCGGTATCGGCAAGGCACACAAGGCACATACACTTTCCCGGATGATATCATTACAACAAATCTGCCGGGGGGCACTCTGGATGACGCTCTCATTGCTGAACCTCTTTATATGGCGCCACCTTACCTGCTGCCAGCCCCTTCAGAGTCCAAGCAAAGGAAGTCAAATCGCCCGTGCATAATGAGCAGCTACCAAATCCAGCATCGGGACAAGATCTGTTGGGTTCTGGAAGTGGTGCACGAGCTCCAACATTAAGTGTGACGAGTGGGCCGGGTATCACCGCACCATTGTTGGCAGTCATCAACGGTACGCCAACGTTCAACCCAGCGACACAATCGACAACAGCACCACTTGAGGCACCCGCAAATCTCCTCGCAATCGAGTTCATGCAATCCGTGATGAAGGCATTAGATCATTTCTCGGACTCACAAGGGGTTGTTAACCACGAGGACGTGGGTCTCTACTTTGGGCAAGAATTTTCTGAATGGTTCGCTAAAGATGACCTACTAGTACTTTCATTAATTCCTTAGTGAAATATGCACATATAATGCAAACTTTGTAAAACCATTTAAAACATCACTTTCCTATGGTTTGTATTGTCAATACTTGAGACCGCCAGGACGGTCAGCGATGTTTGAGAGCATACGTAGTTGGCACACTTGTATCATAACCTGGATTGACCTCGCTACCGGGTGACTCTTCCAATCGCGCCTCTTGTCGGAAAAGTCCTTGGGAGTCCCTGAAAACGATTTGGCTCGGGACGTACGACTGGACTATTCATGCGAAACCCGAGAAAACAAGATGGCGATGCGAGATGCTGGACGCTCAGTCAGTCGTAGTCGTCAACGTCCGTGTCGGCGAGGTAGTGCTACAGATAGACACTATCAGACAGCCAGTTAACAAAAAGGTAGTACATGGTACGCAATGTATCTATAGGGCATCTATGATAGGACGATTGCGCGTGGACCATCAACTGTAGCGATTCAGTAGGATGATGTGTAGAGATAACTCTTACTTCCCATGGGGTACCAGAGGTGCGCATCTGTATACTAGTCTGCCATACAGGCTGCAACATTGGAGAGCCAAAGGATATAGTAAGAGCATGTACATTTCGTTCGTGAATTATATCTCTTGTATATATCGTCCGTCATTATCGAGTCCGTCTTGTCCATGTCCGTGTTCGTGTCCGTGTCTAGTACTAGAGTTTCGTCTCCGTACGCATCCAGAGATGCACCACCGAGACCATCGTCGCATCACCAGCGGCAGACAGATCGTGATGCGCGTCGTCGACAAGGCCCCGGGCTTCGCCTCCCCCAGCGCGCACGTTCCAAGATATCGTACACGTGTCGTAAACCTTCACGTCAACAACGTGCTCAGCTGATGCACCAACGCATTCCACGGCGCATCCTCTGAGATCTCGCCGCAATCGGTCTCTGCTTCCTGGACCAGCAATAACCGGAGATTGAGCGTCAACCGGCAGCCCACGATCGCTTCCATCGTCACAGGGTAGCCTTGTGAGGCTTCCATCCATTCAGGCTAGTGTGCGCCCACCATTGCTGAGTGTTGTATCGCAGGGAGAGCAAGCAGGGAATCACGTACCCCGAGATATTGTCCGAGGACAATGCTGACGACGCAGGCGATTACTATGCTGTCGTGAGAATATATCAGGGATTCTTCTGTTGAGGGTGGTGATAGCACGTACCAGAAAAAGTAGGTTGCATTGCCCCTGATAAGGGCATCTGAGATGTAGACGCCATCTATTCGCTTGGGGCGGTATCCCGATATCCAATGATTGATGCCGTGCCACAATGCGAGCAGGCAAAGCGCACAGTCGTACACAATCACGGGTAACCAAACAATGTACTGGTGGAAAAACGAGGGGGCCGTCGTATCAGCGCAGATGTAAAATCCCGTCGGAGTCTCGTGCACGACTGCCCAAACGGTGACATCAGAATTTGCATGGCTAAACAAGTGAACGGATCTATGGCAAGCGCAGACGTACTTTGTGCATCTACACCGAGAAAGATCATGATAACAGACAAGGCCACAATTTCGCACAAATAGCCTGAAATCATGAGGGCAAGGATGATTCGCGATCTTTGGTATAAGGCATACAACCGAACTTGAAGCATCACTTGAGAGTGTCAGCGATGAAGGGAAGGAGTGGCAATAGTCGTACACACGCTGAATCAGAAACAGTACTAGGATGCTAAGCCATGATTGAACAAAGAAGTAGACATTGCCTTGGATAGGGCGGGGTTATGGAAGGAAGGATAAGATAGGTACTATACTCACAGCTGTGCGGGCAGTGTTAGCTTGAGACATCCATGAATTCGTTTTTGGATGGTGACTAGAGACGCACAACTGACGTGTCGTCAGCATAGATATGCAAGGGTGTGCAAGGCCAGCATACTTTCTGAGTCTGGACTCCCGGTCCAAAGAATGCTATGGAAAGTTCAACAAGCGTCTTCGTTGACGGACAACCAATCCCTACCCATGATGTTCAGTCTAGACGTGTCGTGTTGGGCGTCATCGGGGATAAGCAATCATTCGTCAACTCACATTGAGAGTCCATCACCCATATAACGGATCTAGTGGATCATGTGTTATGCCAACACCATGGATGCAAGCAGCAACATACAAGCAGATAAACGATGCTTCCAAAGGAGCCAGGGTGAGTCTATTGCGAACAGGATTGGTTATCACATTCAAGGTAAAACTGAAGCCATGGCTCACCCAGACATGGTCAACCTAGTAACGACGGCAATCGTCAGTCCGCGTCGACTCTACCGAAGCTCACACCCTCACCTCTCGATCGAGAGTGATCACTAGGTATCTGATCAACGACCCTATCGGACGACATAGCGTTCATATGTACTGACCATGATCGTACAACACGACGATAGCGCCAACCACTGAAGAGAAGAACAAAACTCTCTGTGACCCACATGTGAAGACGGAACAAAAGGGTACCGACTTTGACATGTCCGAGTGATGTGAACCATGTTGGCAGCCTTGAGGTAATGCGCTGCGGGAATGTCCGCCATGAGGGGACGTTGAGGTCAACTGGCCGACTCGGAAATGTCTGGAGACACCAAAGGGCGTCCGAGAGAGACACAGGTTCTTCGTGACACGGGATTTATACCCTCGATGAGGCGACGATTGTGCAGGACAGAACAGGGTTACGGACATGGGTACCTCATGTAG
>JBBPTV010000544.1:0-16990 GCA_038094275.1 Tubosaeta brunneosetosa | reverse complement strand
CATATCTCTCCATCAGGACGATGAACGGTTACTCTGTCTCACCAAAACACTCACCGAGCGCAAACGACACGCCATAATTGTACGACTAGGCGAGAAACGGATCCTGAGGAACGTTAAGCAGACTCTGAGGATAATGCTTGCCAAATTTAGTTTGATTGATGGTGCAGATGGGAGTAAGAAGGACCCGACGAAACGAGATCAGAAGCCCAGTGGGAATGGCAGAAAAGAGGTCAGTGGTGGTAAAAAACGTGTCGTAGACGGACCAGGGGGCGATCGAGGGCACAAAAAGGTACGAAAATGATACTTTTACGGACTCCTTGGTCATACGGTATTTGCCTCTTACGGTCGATAAAATTCAATACCCACTCTCTTGACGATGAATACTAGCTTCGTTGACATGGCAAACTCGTGGTTCCCCTAAGTGTCTTCCGTCAGCTGATGGAAATGTCAGACCAACCCACGGGTATATATTATCTCGCACAAATATTTTAGCCTACCTGTGCCAACGCACCAGGAAAGTTATTCATGCCGTTTGACTGGGAAACGGGGAACATAACATTTTGATGATCCGACCCCACGCAGCGACAAAAGTCCGTACCCAAAAAGTGATGGACACGGCGACACGCCAAGTAGTTGGGCCGAGGTTTGTTGGTCAAAGGCAGAACATTCGATACAGAACCACAACAATGGTGTCTAACCCGATTGGGCATCGGATATGTGAATGGAACCAGAAATAAGTACTCAACGATATGCCAACCCATCATTCCTATATTCATGAGCCATGGTGAGGACTTCGCGCCAAAGACAGCAATATTCGAGACCAGTCACATGTTGGGCTATAATGAATTGAAAAAAAAAAAAACATAGACGCATCACTCACTCCGGAAGTGATGAAAAGGCCGTAGTATCCTCGGTCCCCGGTGCATCAACGTGCCTGGGCTGTACCCATAACGATGCGAAAAGGTGATCGAACTCGGCGGCCGATGAGAGGAGATATGTCCTTATGTAACTGAAAGTTAACGGAGGCTTTGGCATATGACGCGAATTTCTATAGAACCTTCGTTGTCGCGACACCCGTGATCATGTGGCAGAAAAGGAGGGGTTAGACCCAAAGTGCTACCTGTCATCACGACTAATTGTGAAGTCAGAATACAGATGCCAAGGAAACCTACTCGCGATGTACAGCCCTGTTCGTTACTGAAACCCGACCCTCAGTATTCAGTACAACGAACAGATGGAGTCCTGGATGGAGTCTGAGTTTGGGACGCTGACCTTCTAAATATGCACGACGGACTTGGTAGCCCCTCTCTCACTGGACTCCATGTTTTCGGCGCAATGGCACTGTGAGAACACGCCAGCAAGCCACGTATCTAAACCTTACGTCTGACCTCAACGTGTGGCACTTTCGCACCGTAGGTTCCGTAGGCGATGGTCAGCTCCTCTTCCAGGGTCGTTAAGATTTTGTATGAGCAAATTGACGATCCGACCATTTTCAGGACGCCACATCGGGCAAGATATGGAGATATTCTGCGTGTGGTATGTCGTATTTTGGGCATCATAGCTGTACATAGTCTACCGAGAACCCCGCTCTCGACTGCGTGCCTCGCTTACAGACATTCTCTATAGAAGTCCTTTTATCGTTATTATATGCAATTCGGAGCAGTGGGCGTAATAGTACTAGTATTATCATCTTATCACCGTGAGGAATGTTCAAAGCGAACCTGGAAGGATTCCGTCACGATATCTTCATTTATGGGGGGAGATAACAATAGGGAGTATAGAATGGATGAACACGAACCCTTCGACGTTTCAACCCTGGGGCACGACAAAGACTCAGCGCTCATATCGGGCCGCGTTTGGTTGATGCCGCAATTTCGTGTCCAGATCAGCGAGCAGCCGCAGAACGACGGAGAATGTGCGCGCGTGTGAATTTGTACGGTCATGTTCGGCTCCCCATGGAGTGTGAGAAACATTGCATATTGCTTGTGAAACGAGATCATTAGATCAATAATCTCGCCCAGTGCGCAATTGCATTGTACAGTCGAACGAGCGCGATAACGACAACGGAAGTCCGACGTACCTACACCACCCATAATCCAGATGCAGCTCTGGAACAATCCGATGGGAAACCGCAGCATGGCGACTGACAAGATTTCGCAGTCGGCCAACATATTGTAGGCGTGCTCAGCGTCTGATGATTGCTCTACACCGTTTTCCAAAGCCATCCACCATTCCTGCTGCCCAATTCCACGTAACTTCTAAGGCCGCTTCGAACTCGCCATTGTCCCAGTGCTGTTGGCCGCTCTCTGGCTTTTCAGTCAAGTTGAACCTCAACACGTCCTTGACGGTTACTAGCCCTTTAAGAGAGCCCTGTTCCTCGACGAGGATGACACGCGGTCTTTCCGAGAATTACATTGAGCAGCGAGGAGCGCAGACGTTCGAAACTGACTCACCCCATGCGCTTGAAAAGCTGCATTACGATCTCGAGGGGTAGCCGAGGAGACACAGTGAGAGGTGTCTATTGAATTACCCGTATCAATGAGGACATCAACTTGGACGCTCAGAGACCTATACCTGATTGACCCATGGCCACAGTTTCAGGACATCATTAGAGACTGTAGTCTCTAGCAATTCAGCTGCGACATCCTCTTCAGCTCCTAAAGCTGAACCTGATGTCACCCCTGATAAGACAAAGTCTTCCTGATCAGAATCCTGTCGAGTGAACAAGCATGGCGCTTCCGGCAACACATCACCCATGTGTTGCGCCTTATCTGAAATCCAATGTAATGATCGTGGCGAGAACAGGGCAACGTTAGATATAAAGTATAAATACCTAGCACATAACGTAGCTCAGTCCTGCTAATGTATCCACAAAGGTTCTTGGACGACTTAGATACCAAGATCGGGAAGCCTTTCACATTGGTGGAAGCGAGCACGTTTTCTGTAAACCGCGGGTACACAGTAAATGAGAGTCCTATGCTCAGTCGCTTGACTGTCTTACCGACATCAGTTACGCTCATCCCTGAACCATATAGGAGTGTCAAATCTTTCTTCATCACTTCAGAGACTGTTCACATTAGCATGGCCAGACAACGTGAGCTCGGAGGCACTCACCAGCCACGTTCGACGAATGATCGTGTTGATCCAGTATTGGGTATCCATTAAACCGTATGCTTTCGTCTGCTATCCCACGCATTCCAATGAAGTCGCCTACGGCTTTTGTAACCAGAATCACCATCTATCATCAAAATAACGGTGAACACCACGAGATAGGTCAAACTGCGACTAACCATAGTTGGTAGGATGTAGGTCAGCGCACCCGTAAGTTCAAACATCACAACGACGACGGTGACAGTAATTCTCATGACACCGCTTAGGGCAGCCGCGGCACCGAGAAACGCGTACGTGCCAGGGGTGATACACGGAATATCTGGGTCACAGACCGCAAACATCCCAGATTGGGGATAAGTTCTGTGCATGGTAAATGAATCGGTCAGGAGTGGAGGCCAAAATAATCCTACCTGTATATGGATTTGACAACAATGCCAACCATACGACCAAATGTAGCTCCAATGGCCATGGACGGGACGAAAATGCCAGCTGGAACCTTAGAGCCATACGAAATCACAACTAATCCCATCCGTATGACAGTAGCCAGGAGCAACGAATTAACCATTTGCCATTGCGCGGATAGCCTTGGCCAAGTGTTCAAATCAAGCCCAAGAATGTGGCGAGAGTGTAACTTACTGACAGAGGTTATTATAATCACCCCCACCTTCGCACTCACGGAACAAGATGGACATCATCTCTGTCATGTCGATGCGTAAGAATCGGTTTGGATATCCGACGACCGCGGTCAAAATAACAAGTACAACGGCCTCTGCTACCGCACGGTTTTTCAGGTGCTTCCGACGGAATGCTGCAACTTGCATGTTGAACTTGACTATGAAGGCACCATAGAGTCCCTGCCCGATAGAAATCAATATCATCCCAAATATATAGTTCGTCACTCACACCAAAAATTCCAAGGATCACAAAAAAGATGATCTCAAAGAAGTGCCAGCTACGGTTGTATGTTACCTGAAAAAGAACGAGCTTTCCGGTGCGGAAGGGGTTCATAACCTGCGGAAGTACATGAGGGTACATTGGAAAACAAGACAATACACACAGACCGAAAGCGTGAAGGTCGCGACCAGCGCGCAGACAAAGCTCCGCCACATCGTCTTAATACTGAATATGTGACTCATTTCCTGCAAGTAATATTTAATAAAATTTAACCAGAATACACCCACGTTGAGCTACCTCGATTGAAAACAACACGCCCCCGATTGGGGAACCAAAGGCAACAGCAACGCCGGCCGCGGAAGCGGCTGTGGTAACTTCCCTCATCTTACCTAGACTAAAGATGAAGACGAGTAAGCGAAAGAGGGAATTATCACAAACTCGAGCTCCGGGAGAAACGCCGGGACCACCCGGCAACTAGGGACCCGATACAACAAGCAACGTGTACAGATGGTCCTTCTTTTCCAACAGACAAACCAGAAGCGATGACCAGGGGCTGTACCTGATTATCACCTACACGCATGCACAAGCTAAGGGGCGCACCAGAGTGAGACTCTTAATAAAAAATGTCCCGAACCCAAGAAACCCTTTCATAATGAAGCCTGCAAGGATACACTTAATTTCCGAGATTCCAGAGCCCGCAGCATACTGTGCCATAGTGCGAACTAGGTGGGCTGCCACCAATGCAAAAAGTGCCTGTACAACATATGCGTCACCCGTGTAAACAATACCTAACGGAGGAACATACCGCGAACGAAACGTAAGCTAGCCATCGCCCTGGAGTAACTGAACTCCAGGGTTGCCAAGCCGAACAGAATTCATCGTCACTGTCGACTTCCCAACAGCAGAATTGCTGATTCAACCACCATCCATTGATACAGTATCCATTTTTTATGTCAGACAGCCATTCGGTTACAATTGAGATAAGTGCAGCGTTAACGCCAATGAATATACCTAGCCAACGTTCTCAGCCAATGGCCACAGTAGGGCAGAGCGGAAAGACGAACCGACTAGGGTAATCACAAACCAAGATTCACCGGCAGTTATTAACTTCCAGCATTGTGCCCAGACCCAGGCAGGTGTAATTTCGCCGTTAGGGCCGCGGTAGGCGGTACGTGACCTTTCAGCATCACGAATCCGCCTGTTCCTCTCTATTATCGAATCTTGAATCCAGTCTAGGATGAAAGGCGGTACATGAGTCGGACAAACGCGGTCACGCGGTTCACCCCGCGGACATACCGATAGTGGTAAAATCCTCGTATCGCCTAGGAGCTGGTGAGATCCATTTGGAACTTAACGAAAAGAGCAAACCGAATTTGTTCTAATTCTTCTTCATATTCGTCGCCGTCCTGAGGTTGCACAAAGTGAACTCTCTCAGGAGTCATCAGAAAAACCTGGAATGGCGGTAGATGGTTTGGTTGATGTTGACGCGCAAATTAGGAAGGCAGAGGTAACACGTGATCATTGTTTGTAGAAAACTAGGGCTCTGAGTACTTCTAAGTCAATACAGGCATGACCAACCGAAGAGACCGTCAAGACGAAACCGAATTTCAACTGCCAGGAGTTAGGAAAAGTCACTTACATGCTAGGTAGGCACTGTCGAGATTTCCAACTGGCTGTCTAGACGACAGCGATCAATACGGACACGCGACCTTGGGCAGGTCGCCTGAACCATTCCCAGGATCTTTCAATCTTGGTAAGTACCGGAATGGAACACACGGCGAACCATCAGTCAAGGTTATCATGTAACCCGATTCCTCCGTGCTTCTTCCCTTCCGATGTGATAGCCAACATATCGTCTCAATGGTGTGCCAGCGCCTTGCAATCCTTTTCACTAACTGCATTTGTCTTTCAGGACTTCTAGAAGGGTAAACCTGTGCTTCGCTTCAGCAAATGACTAGCAGGCACACAAATTTTACATGCATATATTCATCCGGTCCCCGAGGAGGCCGCCAATCCTGAGAGCTGTCCTGGCTTACATTACTTATCCCGAGAACGTGTATTGTTTGACTCGACGGCTTACTCAGACCATTTATTCTCCCGTCATAGATGCGGCGACTCCACCCGTTGATCTCCCTTACGTCTCGGGGTACCCGGTGTTACACGCCTTCGCGATTTTAAGTAAGTTCCCTGATGGGCATACAATGTTCATTTGTAGCTGTCCGGACTTTATCTCCACAGCGTACGTCATGGGCCTTCTTTATACCGGGTTTATCGCCACTGTAACCCACCAACAACGATTTCTTGCACGTCCGATCATCGGATGCATTGAGAACGGAATTTCGTTTCCTCGCTGAGAAGGATTGGTGTCCCGTGTCACTTTATCTAAGATATAATGCACTAGTAAGCGACACGTTACAGCATCAAGCCAACATAGCAGAAAGATAACCATTACCCGTTCAACCCCCTAGCAAGGTTAATCTCGCCTGTTTTCTTTGTCCGTGGCAAATCCCGGCAAGAGCTCCAATCTACCTACGCGTTGTTCTGTATGCTGTCCAGTTCACTTGTCTTTCAGTATTTCCCGGGGCAGAACTTTTAGTGCGCTCTCCGTCGTCATCTAGAAGGACAAGAAGCGAGGATGCAAAGGACTCGAGAGGCCATGGACTGGGTACGTTCAGACATCAAAGACCCATAGCTCGAATTGCCACTGGCCCGAGATGTGGGTGACCGCCCGCTCATCCTTTCCTCATAAATGTGTCTCAACCTCAAGCACACGCTCCCTTGGATACGGGGACGCATATAGCACGCACCATACTATAAAGAACTCTGCGAGGAAATCGTGTGATCCCGTTCCCAGAGTTTTCCCCCTAGTCAGCTGTCGCGTCGCCTTACGTTGTGGTTGTCCGTTGATATTTGATGGTCATGAACTTAAATTTTTTTCCCCTCCCTGTCGAGTTGTTCCCTAGGGCCGGATTGCCTCGGCATTGTGTTGGGAACGGTCCAGCGGCACCTCGGGTTAGGATGATGACAAATCAAAACGTCAGTCTGGTATCGAATGACTAAGCCGATCGCCTTGAAGTTGGGAAAGTCATCGTACTTTGTTGTTCGTGCACCACCACCATGTCGACCACAGACGATGTCAAGATACCTTTTTTCAAGAAGGGAAAATCACGCCCAACGACAGCTCGGCGCAGATCGGGATCGCCTCCGCCGCCCACCCTGTCCAACACGACCGCGTCCGCATCGTCCGGGCACACCAACACGCTGACCGCATCTGAGGTCGTCCTCCCCACGCGTAAAGCGACGACGAACTTGCTTAGCGCGGGAACGAAACGGACGGCCGCGCAACGTGCAGAACACAATCTTGATGACGAGGACGATACCCATGTCGGACCGGACGTCAAATGGACCGCTGCAGACTCCCACATACACGCTGCTCTCGACATCATTGCTGGCGACGAGATCGAAGAGGTGCTTGCAAAGCGACGCAGAAAAGAACGCGAGGAACGTGGAGAGACAGAGGAGGAGGAAGCGCCGGATGGCGTGTACAAGGGTCAAAAAGCCTACCGCAGTCATTTGAAAAAAGACAAGGAGATACCAAAGGCGATGCGGATGGGTCCCCAGAGGAGTACGAGCACGATTCGCACGGTCACCATCGTCGATTATCAACCCGATGTGTGCAAGGATTACAAAGGTATGCATGTCTGTGATTCCGCGGATCATGAGACTGACCCATGCATCGCGTACGGCATACCCATAGAGACTGGCTACTGCGGATTTGGAGATACGTGTAAATTCTTGCATGACCGTGGCACTTGTGAGTATATTTTTTGTTCCTGGTAATGTGTAGGGATCAGACTAAACTCGGCCTTCTTAGACCTTGCGGGGTGGCAATTAGATAAATTAGCCGAGAACCCCAAAAGACAAGTGGAGGATGTCTCCGATTCAGACTCGGACGAGGACATTCCATTCGCTTGCCTGATATGTCGAAAACCGTATACGGATCCAGTGGCCACTCGGTGTGGCCATTATTATTGCTCATCCTGTGCGATCAAGCGGTATGCAAAGAACCCAAAGTGTTTGGCATGCGGTGCTCCGACTGGGGGGATATTCAATAGAGCCGATAAAGTAATAGCCAAATTGAACAAGACGCAATTGGACCGAAGCGAAGATAAAGAACCCGGTGACAGTACTGGTGGAGCTATAGAAATCGAGGGGCTTGCTGACCAAGGTAACCAGAGCGAAGGCGAGGGGATTTCCGAAGACGAGGCGTGATTCAGTACAATGTATGGTCTCGAACTTTGTTCTATTCCGGTATTTCGGTGCAATCAAATTTCTGATCCTCTCTTCTCATCAGGAGCGGATCATACTGCGTAGGTTCTACTTATATCGCATTAATGCGGCCCGAATGCAACACAACTCACACCTGACCATCGGGAGGATGCTAGTGACTTCTCAGAGTGCCCTTGGAAAATATTTTTTGAGAGAACATAACCAGCTAGATGTGCCTTGTTGGCTCTAGTTCTCGCCCTGCCATGCCAACTCGCTAAGCTGCAAGCACTGCCTTTACCAAAATGGCAACAGGATCATCCTTATACTAAGGGTTGTTTGTCACATACATCCCCTGTCACGAGCAAGACCCATTCGCGGAAGTAACTATTTGTTTTTCCCCACCATATGGGAAACTTTCCTAATGGTGCTAACAGGCACGACATATGACAGTCCCGTTGTACATAACCTCTTTTTTTTACCAAAAAAAAGCGCGAAGAAATAAAGGTCCCTTGCTCTCCGAGGACCTTTCGGATAAACGCATATCAAACCACACATGCTTTCATGATCGTATCCAACTAAGGGGACACGTTTCAGAATCATGCCACTCACCGATTGGCGACGTTGTGGCATGTGTGATGTAGGGCGTAGTGTAGTATGCCTTGGTCGTCCCTTTATAGTTGGCCTTGAGGCGAGTATCCCCTCTCTTCCACCGGCCACGTTCCACAGCGTGGCCGACGCGTGTGACGCTACGCGGAGGGTGTGCGATGACGCGAGAGGTGGTGTATTTGGGGAGCTCTGTGGTTCCCGTCGGGTCACGCTGCGGATGCGATGCCACAATAATGCACCCATCCCCAAAGGAGCAACTCTGGCCCAGAAGAGTGGTGTGTTCGGCTCACATCGCCGGCTGTACGCGCCCAGGCCAGCAGCCGAAAAAAAATTGCAAAGGGGGGAAGGAGTGCGCTTGTGGATGGAGGAAGGGGGCAGGAAGAGAAGGAGAGGGCGATGATTGAGTGGGCGGTTTCAGAAAGGATCTGTGTCGGGCGAAACGATCTCGCTGGTCACAGCGACCTACCCTTTTTGCGCATTTTTGACTTTTTGGCTTGTCACGCCGCATGCTTTCCTCGACGTGCACCAGGTAGACGGTGAAACGCGGTACATTCAAGCGGATGGCATCGTCTCCGACTCGCCTGGGGGACAGAGACGGGTCAGCTGGAGGAAGACCAGGTGGAGCGATCTGGGCGATTGCCAAGACGATCGCTTCGCCTTTTCCCTCTCGGACGTTCGCTGTGATACGGATGCAAGGTGCATCATGATAAAGCATGTCGACTCCCTCGAGGCAACGAAGTCGTATCACCACCAGCCTGGACTCCACGACCAACGATCACGCCAATCCAACGGACGGGCCGAGAACGCCGTCGTTGAACGCGCAGGTCAGTGCGCCAGTTCCCAAAACACGAACAGCTAATGTCGATGACTGATCTAGACGATGGCGGCCGTGTTATCGGCACTTTTGTGTGCCAGTGAGTCATCCCCCCTTCGTGAACGCGTGAGCGAGCGAACAACGTAGCCGAGCTGGTTCCGTGTTGTCGCGCGACCCGGGTACTTGAATCCTCGGTGTGTTTGACGCCTAGGCGAAAGCTGTCAGTGGTTCCCCACCGCCTTCCCCTCGTCCCTTCCCGCGTTGTGGTTTGAGTGCCCGCTGACATCAGGTATGGACCCTGTTCTACACAATGATCCGAATCGTGGCCGACTGCGCTTGAGACTCTGTAAAACAGCGCGGTGGTGGAAGGTTCCCAAGAAATATGAAGGAGGAAAAACCGAGGCACGATGGGGAAATGGGGAGACCCAGACCGGTTTGGAGAGATGCTCTCCTGCCGTCCGGTTGATCCGAAACGCCCACTGTGCCACACCCAGCGCTGAGAACCCATTCATCTCACTTTGCTGTATTCCCACCACGCTTCTTATCGCCCTATCGACGCGAGGGCACGTTCGGACGCGAAGAACCGCGATGACATGCATGTACGTGTACGAGATCGCGCGTCCGTGGGTCACATTCTCAACCCGACCGTCTGTGTCCGCGTCACGTGTCGCAGTCTGTGACGGTGTGCTTTCAACGTGGCCCCGCTGACAAAAGAAATAGCAGGAGAGAGTGAGCCAAGGACAAAAAGGGTCGATCTTCGTTCCATATCTACGAGCGCGGTACAGCCCAAGCATACTTGAACGCGCGCGCGAGGTCCACCGGTGGAAGATGATCCTTCCGGCATCGCAGTTCCCCTGTCAACACCGTCGTACGTGCCATAACATGGACAGACGATATACGTTTCATATACCGTACGCAAGTATTGATACGTACGTACGTACCACTGAGCGGGGCTGCCTTTCTAGCTTTAAAACACGTGTCGTTTTGTTATCCAAGTTTCCTGTGACTCGGGAAGCACGTTTGTGACAGGTTCGGCTGGAACACCTCATGGCGTGCAGCAGGGTTTTCCAAAACAATCCAAGGTAACAAGAAGGGAAACAGGAGCCAATTAAACTGTGCGAAAGTCCTATTTATTTATTTTTATATTCGAACTTAGACCGAATATAATATTTTAAGCACTTGGGTGCGATGGAGAGGTATGTACATATGGATACAATATTGAACGCGCGTCCATGTAGATGACAATAATATGCACCAAAACGGACCCTTTGTGGACAAGCAGACGAGACAAATCGTTCCTACCACCTCTCCTTCCTCTATCACTCTCCATACTGCACGTGGAGGCTCGAGCGCAATGACTCATGGGCGAAGATCACTCATGTTGGAAGAAAAAGGAAAAGGCCTCCAAGGCCAGACGCCACATCCCAAAAACACGTCCGACCGGAACCTAGACTACACCCACGCTCCCCAGGTTCCAAGCTTCAAAAAATGACAACCAAAACGAGGGCTGGACAGACTGAGCCTGAACTCTATCGAGGCATCTCATCACATCCGTTATCGACGTGGCGTTTGAGTGAGTCGGAGCGGCTAAAGTCTTTCCGACAGAAACGGCACTTGTGCAATACCGGCGACGTCGAGTGGACGGTCTCGTAGTGCCGTCGTCGATCGTGCGAGCGCGTAAACGTGCGTTCACAGCGATTACATAGGTAGCGTTCTCCTGCGGCGGCAACGATGGTGCTAGTGTGTGTGCTGGCCTGAGGCGGTATGTGATTGGTGTGCGAAGGGCCAAGTCCTGTGTTGTTCCTGCAGCCAGGCCCGTGTGCCGTAGAGACACTATGCGGGTGAGGCGCGTGCTGTGGATTAGGGGACATGTGATAATAGGGTTCGACGGCGGGCCGCGAACGCGCGGAAGAGGCGGGCCCAGCGGATGAGTAGACTTGATACGCCTGAGACGGGGTGGGGATGAATTGGTGAGACTGGGAGAGCTGCGTATGGTGTCGAACTGGCGGGGTCACCTGGCTTGGAGGGGTAGGTGCCGCGTACGACGTCGTCGGGGAGCCAGCGGTGGGATAATGGTCGATGACGGAGCCCTGGGGTGACGAAGGATAATATGAGGGATGGTCATCTGGAGTACCCTGAGTGGCGTAAGGAGAATAGTACTGGGCAGACATGTTTTGATGGGCTACCGAGGTGAAAGCAATCAATGAATGAAGGAGAATGACGGGAATGACGCACCGATAGATCCGGTAGGCAAGGGGGTGGCCGGAGTGACAGCGGCGTATGACAATGCGGCGTGCTGAGGAGATGGATCTGGGTAAGGCGGGGGATAGTCGTCAGGAGAGGGATGGGAAGCGGGATGAGCCTGGTGAGAAGTGGAATGATAATGGTTGTACTGCATTGGAGAGAGTAAAGGACTGAATTGCGAGAGGGCGAGTCTCGGAGGAGCCGAGGTTATATACGAAAATATGGTTGTAATAGGACGGGCGTCGCCTGCCATTGCATGTCTTAGCAACGTACCTTAATGAAGGGAGGCGTTACTAAATCATTACCTCTCAGAGAGTATAGTAAGGCCGGGATGGTGTACACGCCTATATCATTCCGGTAGTCATCGTGCGGGCGGGACGGGAGCGATAGCGGACACGGTGTGAAGCGTGTAAGGATCTGAAGAAGGGCGATGACAATGCAGGGACGGATCTGATTCGGTTCGACGATGGCGTTGGAGATGTCAATGGAGTGGGATTGGGATTGGCCGGAGAACTTGAGAAGGCTACAATTGGACGAGTTCTCCGCACGCAGATGCGATCAAGATCTGGACATTCGAAGGAGGGGAGAATAAGCCTGTGTGTTGCGCACACACGGATCCCACATGCACACCGAACTATGCCGGCAGAGGGAAAAAGAAAACAAGAAAAAAAAAGCGGGCAGAGATCTGGCAGAAATTGGCTAGAGTAATAGTCCAAGTTTGGTTTGGTGGGAGAGTACCTGAAACTTGACTTTTGAGATCGAGAAGGTGGGATCGTCCCTGGTAGCGTAAGTAGGATATATCAAGTACTTTAAATCTGGGCTATGATGCACATACGGCATCTTGATATGGGGGGGGCTCCAAAATCTCCTTTCGCTCAAGTGCACGCTCCTTTCATCTAACGTTAAGCGGAAAGATCTAAATGCAGATGTGATTCCACCTGCGCACAGCCCGGAGAAGAGAACGCACTCCTCCCGCCAAACTCTACTGTCCACTTGCCCAGCCCATACTCGACCAAGCGTCGCTATCGTGAGAACCGCACTCAACGCCCGAGGGGATGGCGGGGAAATGCTAGCGAGGCAAGCCTTATTACTTCATGCCTTGACTTCCGGTGCCCGAATCTGTGGCAGCTGACCATCGACGGGCTGGGATTTCGCTGGCAGATGATGCAGCAACAACTCGGGCTCGATGGGCGCTCACCATTGACATGTCAGATTAGCCTCCCGCAGCCGCTAGCCACCCTGGTTTAGTAGACGTCTTACCACGGGTGTTCTATTACCCGTGCCGTCAAGACAGGTCGGTTAAACTGGGTGTCACTCCCTCTCCGACGAACCAGAAAGTGGCCCGCCCGGTCTTCTAGTGCGTTTCGAGAGGAATAGCGGGCTTTTTGAATCCATGACATGTTCCCGCGACCGTACCGCGATCTGAACCTCCTCGGGTCGCAGGTGGCAAAGCGATTCCCGCCGGAGAGGGAGTGGTGAAGCCATGCGCGATCTCATCCGGAACCTTGTGCGTAATGCGCGAACGTGTATATGTATATAAAAGGGATCGAACGGGGATAGGGAGGGAGACGGTCGACATCGCCATGCATACGATCTCGGGAGCGACAAGCTGCGTCAGAACCGACTCACAAGTGGCATGGGGGTCCAAATTCAAACCGGGGCCCGACAGCTGCCATCCGATAATCGGCATTCTTCATCGAGCAGCGCATGTGGCCATTCTAAAGAGAAGCCTGGATGGATCGTGATTTGAACAAATGCAACGCGACTGCCTCGAGGACGGAGCCAAGGTACACCTGTTGTTGGTAAACAAAAATTTTCCGTACTAAACGCGTGTCGTGTTCGCAAGCAAACTTAACCTTACCCCAGGTTGCCCTGTGCTACGCAGGTAGAAAAAAGTGATTTACCGAGAGACATATGTCATCTTTAATTTATTTTTTTTCGGTATGTCATGTGTAAACACAACCAAACAGCCGTCCAAGTCGCATCTCTGTTGTCCAAAGTTGTTATCATCAAAATGGCTCCATTCGACCTCGACGCGTGCATAGAACAGCTGCTTCGTAAACAGCTTCTTCATGAAGCACTCCTGCGCGAGATTTGCGAGAAAACGAAAGAAGTCCTCATGAGAGAGTCCAACGTCGTCCACGTCTCGGCACCAGTCACAGTCGTGGGCGACATTCACGGGTGTGTTGTCCTCGCTGTTCTCGTCCCGTCGACACCGCTCATTCATTCCAAGTCAGTTTTACGATCTCATCGAGATTTTTCGTATAGGCGGCTACGCACCACACACAAACTATCTCTTTCTCGGTCAGTTCCATCTTACCACACGGCTGTACACATCACTCACGTTCCTTATCACTAGGCGACTACGTCGATCGGGGTCTCTTTAGCGTCGAGACCATCTCCCTATTGACCTGTCTCAAACTCAGGTACCCTGACCGTGTCCAACTCATCCGTGGCAACCACGAATCCAGGGCCGTCACACAAGCATGTCTTCTCGATTCATTCCCTGCTCTCACCTTCATCTCTTCCTCTCTAGACGTATGGCTTCTACACTGAATGTGTGCGCAAATATGGCTCGTCACACGTATGGACCTATTTCACGGATATGTTCGACTTCTTGACGCTCTCCGTTGTGATTGATGACCGAATATTTTGTGTCCACGGTGGTGCGTGCATCTATCTGACACAGGTTCTGTGTTTACGCATCCGACGTTCGCCAGGGCTCTCGCCTTCTATCCACTCAGTCGATCAGATCAAGGTTGTCGATCGATTTCGAGGTAGGACCCTACTTTCGTCATGTCTCACTCGAAGCTCCACTCCTCATGGTTTGCTTGCAGAAATCCCTCACGAAGGACCAATGGCAGATCTCGTCTGGTCAGATCCTGATGCAGAAAAGGAAGATTTTGCAATATCACCCAGGTCGGTATCCTCTCTCCCATGGGTGGCTAGGCTCCACAGATGTCATTCCCCCTCTTTCAATGCTTGTTTCATGTTCTCACGTGTTGATTGCTGACTGGTGTTGCTGTGGTCGTTCAGGGGCGCAGGATATACCTTTGGATCAGGTGTTGTCCACAAATTTCTCGAGACAAACAACATGTCGCACATTCTCCGCGCACACCAACTCTGCATGGAAGGCTACTCGTACCTTTTTGACAAACACCTCTCCACGGTGTGGTCCGCACCCAATTATTGTTATCGCTGTGGGAATGCAGCCAGCATCCTCGAAGTCGGACCCGATGGGAACATGTACTTTAACGTGTTCGACGCTGCCCCGGAGAACGAACGCGATGGACCAAGTCAGCAAGCAGCACAGAACACGGGTGGCAAGGTGGGCGAACTGGTTTTTCATTTTACAGATATTATTCCGACAATCTCGCTGACACGTGCGTTAGCTTCCCGAATACTTTTTGTAGGTGTTGGGCCCGGCTGAGCGTGGCACACACGATCATACATGCAGCCCACGCACACATACACGCACCCCTACTCGCCACTGTCGTCATTGTTCATGAAGTCGTCATCGTCTATCGGGATGCAGTATCGCACGCGATGCTCTTGTGCCTTGTTTCCCTGTTCCCCTTTTAAATGAGCTCGAGCCGATGACTGCGATGATGGTGCCATGTGCTGTATTTCGGGCATTGGATGTTCGCGATGGTGTTGATGGAGAGGCTGCGGGAGCTCTAGACCCAGTGTATGACTAGATCATATGGTGATTCGACGGCGGATATGTTTATGGCTATTGCTATTCTGCGCCATTTGTGAATTCAACATTTTCATTATGACGTGGATGTGGAGACAAGATGGCAAATGTCCACTGGAGACTGGAATTGAAACTGACTGCTGAACTTGGTGGTCCAGTTTGGGAAACTGTCGGAGGTGTGTGCTTCTGACAAGTCATCGTTGGTGAACGACTCGACTGGCTCCGCATGTTTCTCTTTTTTTTTTCCTCTTCGTTCTTCGGCTTTCTTTTTTGGGTTGCAAAGGACACTGAAGGCCGACCGCCCTTGTGTACCCGACTGCGATCAAGCTCAGCGTCCTACACCGCGTGGCGCGACCCATTTGTACGACGGCCCGCATCCACACCCTCACAGCGCCACGAACGCATGCAGAAGGGGAACGTCGTCCCGCCCCACGTGCCGTGGCCCAAATGAATGGGGTTCGCGCGTCTGGCATCCGGGCCTGGGATCCGTGGGGGGCACGCTGGCGGTGATGGTGGTGGTCTCCGTGCCACCGGCAGTTCCGACATGGCGTCCTCGAAAAAGGCGCACGAAAAGGCGTTCCAGAGCGCGCGCGTGGGCTGCCGTGCTGTGTCCGTACCGGAAGGACGCCATGGAGGATCAGAGGCGCCGCCTGCCGACGACCATGTGTCCGTTCAACAATAGCGCGCACCATGCGAGGACAGACCATGCGTGCGATGGCGGGTGACCCCGTGGAGATGGGATCAGCACGGTGGCGATCAGAACGGAGAGTGAGACATACTTTGCACGGGCACATGCACCGGAACGCGTCTTCCAAAGGAAGATCCAATTGCGTGCGAGGTCACCAGGCATGACGCCTAGATCGGGTGCCAGCATTCCAGGGTTCCGTGCAGTCGGCTAAAGGCGACGAAAAAAACGGATTTCTTTAATGGTATAGCCCTGTTTGTCTCACATCTCAATAGGATAGATATGCGACTGAATAGCACAGGGACTTGGACCTACAATCATAGTTTGTATCAAACAGGGAGGTAGTGGAGCGGTACAAACCAGACTGGGCAGTGATCGGGAATGGAGACCGCCGCGTTGAAAATGCATCCTTCACGTAGGACAAGATTCAAGGTTGATAAAGATCGGCGGCGGAGTGGAATGAGACACCACGCAGCTGGGCTGGGGGAGGACGGGTCGGACCAAGGTGCGGACATGGTGCGGACGCCATACCCGGACGATGCAGATCTCTGGCACTGAAGCCAAATGGGTGAAGCGATGCTAAAAACTATCGGTTAAGTATGCCAGACCTGAGATATTTTTACGACCGGGAAAGTCCATTCGAGAGGTGGAAGACGGGTGCTGTAAAGAT
>JBBPTV010000543.1:0-19407 GCA_038094275.1 Tubosaeta brunneosetosa | reverse complement strand
GACGCAGGGGAGGCCCGACCGTGCACGGCGCTAGCCCCACCCACAGGACGACCGGGAGGACGGGGTAGCGCAACGGCGCACCCGCCATCCACCAGGACGACGCGTGGGGGCGCAACCGCGCATCACGTGCACCACCCACCAGACGACGAGGGAGGTAGGGGCAGCGCAACGGCGCGCCCTTCACCAACCAGTCGACGCGTGGAGGGCGCGATTGCACACGACACGCCTACCACCCACAGGACGACCAGGAGGGCGTGGCTGCGCAACGGCGCACCCACCACCCACCAGGACGACGCGCGGGGATGCGCACCATGTACACCTCCCGCCAGACGACAAGGTGTGGCGGCGCAACCGCACACAACACCACCACTACCACCACCGTGGAGGGGCGCAACTGCGTGTGGCGAACCCACCACCCATGGGACGAGGAGGACGGGGCACAACGGCACCCCTCCCATTCACCAGGACGACCCGAGGGGCACGCACACCACCTGCCACCACGACCGAAGGTGTGCGGCACCCACCACACGCACGACGAGGACGAGGACATGGGCGCACAACGGTGCACCCACCATCACATCGCCAGCGACGCGGGTGAGGGTTGATAGACTTTCTTAGGGTGGACTTCGGGTGGACCTCCCTGCTATTTTATAACCCTAGAACAGGGTTAGTGGTGGATGGCTGCTTGACTAAAGTGTGCATTTATATCTGAGTGTTTATATCTGAGTGTTGAGTGTTGTTGTTAAGTGTTGTTGAGTGTTTATATCTAAGTGTTGTTGTTTGTTGTTTGTTGTTCAGAGGAGAAAGGGTGTGAATAGGGTCTGCCTCTGTGTCTGATCATTGTTAGGGGAGAGGGGGTGATTGAGGTCTACCTCTCAGAAAGAAGGGTGTGAATGGGGTCTGCCTCTATGTCTGGTCATTCAGAAGAGGGAGTGCATGGGGTCTGCCTTGATGTCTAGTCATTGTCATAAAGGAGGGTGTGGATGGGGTCTGCCTCTGTGTCCAGTCATTGTCAGAAGGGAGGGTGTGAATGGGGTCTGCCCTGGTGTCTGGTCATTGTCAGAAGGTAGGGTGTGAATGGGGTCTGCCTCTGTGTCTAGTCATTGTCAGAAGGGAGGGTGTGAATAGGGTCTGCCTTGGTGTCTGGTCATTGTCAGAGGGAAGGGTGTGAATGGGGTCTGTCTCTTTGTCTGGTCATTGTCAGAGGGGAGGGTGTGAATGGGGTCTGCCTTTGTGTCTAGTCATTGTCAGAGGGAAGGGTGTGAATGGGGTCTGTCTTGGTGTCTTGTCATTGTCAGAAGGGAGGGTGTGAATGGGGTCTGCCTCTGTGTCTAGTCATTGTCAAAGGGAAGGGTGTGAATGGGGTCTGTCTTGGTGTCTGGTCATTGTCAGAGGGGAGGGTGTGAATGGGGTCTGCCTCTATGTCTAGTCATTGTCAAAGGGAAGGGTGTGAATGGGGTCTGTCTTGGTGTCTGGTCATTGTCAAAGGGGAGGGTGTGAATGGGGTCTGCCTTGATGTCTGGTCATTGTCAGAAGGGAGGGTGTGAATAGGGTCTGTCTTGCTGTGTGCTCATTGTCAAAGGAGAGGGTGTGAATGGGGTCTGCCACTGTATGTGCTTATTGTTAGAGGGGAGGGTGTGAATGGGGTCTGCCTCTGTATGCACTCATTGTCAGAGGGGAGGGCACAAATGGGGCCTGCCTCTGTGTCTGGTCATTCTTAGAGGAGAGGGTGTAAATGGGGTCTGCCTTTGTGTGTGGTCATTATCCGAGGGCAGGGTGTGAATGGAGTCTGCCTTGGTGTGTGCTCATTGTCAAGGGGGAGGATGCAAAATTCACTTCTTTTTTCTAATATCCTTAGGGTTCTGGTGGGGTTAAGGTGCCCAACTAAGGAAATTCCAGCATCATATAATTAGGATTGACAGAGTAAATATGTAGTTTTAATATGTTTCATTCTTTCCAGTTTCTGTTTTGAGTAAAAATTATGATAATATATAGTGCATATTCTACCACAATTTGAAAATAGTGTGGGGTTGTGGTAAAACACAACATGAACACACATAGAAGTTGCCACAATCTAACACTACTGTTACATCATGGTGGAACATAATAATAATGAGAAACATAGTGCATCTAGACTAATTGAGGTTGTCTCTTTAGCATAGCTTCAGATGTACTATAATGTGAAAATAGTGTCCAATTGTAGTGCAACAATCCCAGTGGATCCAGACTAATTGATAGTACAATTGAGAATATCTTTTTAGCATAGCTACAGAGTTGCTGCAATCTGGTACTATTGTTAAATTGCATCAAAACACAACAAGCACCAATGAACATATCGCCTCTAGAGTTAATGCAATATGATAATAGTATATAAGAGAACTACTGTGAACATATGGAGACATTGCTACAGTCTAGAAATCATATCAGATTGTTGATATATTGTATTCATTACAGTGGAACATTCACTGTCAAATTGGGGTGAATGTTCCACTGGTCAAATTGTGGTGGATGTAAATATAGACAAACATATAGGATAAGATGATTGTGGGAACATGTTACTATAATCTGACTATAATCATATTATATTTGCATCCCTCACAATCACTAAATAGTGATCATGCTTCCTTGATCTATTAATTTCACTCATAATGCATGTTTCCACCCACAATATCTATTGCATTTTTAACACTGCTCTCACATTATTTCACTCTAATCCAATAATCATGGCAGATTACAGTGAATATAAACATGGACAAATATACTCCATAGCACTGATCATCTGATTACAGCAATGTGGTTATATATATATAGTAGACTCCCTTGTAACATATATCTTGCTGGATTTCCCAGGTTGGTATGCAGGGATTTGAGACCTATAATGTATATCTCTCTAATAGCATATAACATATACCATTTTTCAGTGGTGAATTGCCCCTACTACTCAGCACATCTTTGAGAGTATGCAAAGCATATGATGCTACTCTATTCTCAACCCTATGAGACATGGCCCCATCCCCAACATTCCTTCAAATCTTTCTATAAACCAGCCCACTAGAAGAGTCCAGTCAAAAGATCATGGAGGCACAAACCAAGGATGGAGGAGAGTAAGAGACAAGTGATTCAGTTCAATAGACTCCTTATCCACATCTCACATAAAATCTCCCTTTATATCTCCTCTTTTAATGTGCTGATCATGTCATACTATTCAGCAAGAAGAAGGCTTGCAGGTCTGCTATGCAGCCTAGGTGTTACAATTTTTCTTCTCTTTCTCTCATCTTGTTCTCTCTTGCTCCCTTCACTTATATTGTCCCACTTATGTAAACCCTTTTGATTGAACGATTAGCTCTGCAGCTGTCTCTCTCACGACAGCAATGTGTTCCCTTGTTCCATCATGTTCTATTGTATTCCTTTCTCTCATGATAGAAATACTTGTATACCGATCGACCTGTACTTTTATTCCTTATACTGATTCTACATTATACAACATATCAATCTCCTGTCCTTGAGTGATTCTCGAGTCCTCTGAGTCTCTCTCGTTGTCCTTGGCTTTTGTCAACATCCTTTGTCCTTAGTCTACAATCTCCATTGTATCCTTTGTCCTTGATCCAAGTTAACGTCCTTTGTCCTCAGTCTACAACTTCCATCGTATCCTTCCTCCTTGTCCTTAAACTCTGAGTCTCCTTGTCCTAGGTATACAACTTATGTCATTGTCCTTCGTCCACTTTCATTAGGTTGTATTCAACTAGCTATAAGAGATGCTGTGGTACCTCTTCGTGAGTGTCCACCTCTTTGGAGTTGAGTTGAACATCCCTCGTGGTATGTTAAGTGTTACAAAAGAATCAGTGTCTCCTTCAGCCCCTCCTGTTACAGAGCAGGGCCTACCCCATCCTCCACCTCCCCTAGTTGCAGTCAAAGCCCCTCATTGTGCCCTTGGGCAATCATTGAACGACCAATCGTTGTTATCATCATCATAGTTTCCTACTGAATCCATTGGATGGCCGACCATCGTCATCCTAGTCACAGCTCCCTATCACACCCATCGGACGACCGATTGTCGTCATCCCAGCCATAGTCTTTGTCATAGTCACTGACCCTAGGATCTAGTCACCCTAGATCAACTATTGGACAGCCAATTGCTGTCATTATAGTCCTAACCATTGACCCCATTGTCCCAGAACCCCAGTAACACTAGCCCCTCATCATCTAAAGAATGTAACACTCCAGCCTCTGGTATTCCCCAGTGGCTCATCATCGTCTCGACCACAGTCACCAGTCCCCTTAGAAACCATGGATGTTGCCTACATCAAACTCAGGAAACTCTCCCCAGAAGAGCGCATCAGGTGTGCTAACCTCAGCCTTTGCTTCTGCTGTCGCCAGAAAGGCCACAACGTCATTAAGTGCCTCAGCACTAAACCCTCATCTCCTCTCCCACAGAACCCCAGACCCATCGAAACCATAGCCAACCTCGACCTCACCAAGTCCAAAGTCCCTGAATCTGTCTCTGTGCTTGATGCATACTTCAACAAACTTCATAACTCTGGAGTCAATGAAGACTTAATCACTCTTGTCCTGAAAACTGCATTCAGAATACCCACGACCCCAAAACCCATCTCTGCTGTCAACGCTTACCTGGACAAACTTCATACCTCTGGGAAGGACCTTACCAAAGACCTTCAAAAGTTAAAAACTTACCTCGACTCACCTGAAGAAGAACCCTCAGATGAGGAACTTGCCATTTACACCATCCAAGATTTTCTAAGCGGAGAAGATATGTTGATGCCTTCCTCCTCCCACGTATTCACTGGATTACCCAACCAAAGAACCCTTTGTTTACCCATTCAATTACAAGCCGGATCAAAGACCATCATGACTATCACTCTTGTAGATTGTGGAGCAACCGGTAATTTCATTGACCCTAGCCTTGTCCCTGCCCTTCATATGGGAATCAAATGTCTCCTTGTTAAAATACTAAATAGGGGCGACAATGCCCAACTCAGAATGTGCCACAAGTACTGAACACAACTAGTATTCACCTAAAATAGGGGCAACAATGCCCAACTAAGGTAAAGTAAATACAAAGTACTAAGAGTCAAGTAGTGTCTCACCTCAGAATGTGCCACAAGTACTGAGCACAACTGAGGTGAGACAAAGAAGTCAAAAGGGTTAAATAGTGATGAGGATATGTGCTCACTAAACTCCGGACAAGTCCGGAACAAGATAGGTGAAAATAGGTGCACTGCTTTGGGAAATGACAAAGGGCACAGCAGCGCATGTTTGGAGGGAGTAGGAGCGCCACCAAGCGATTGACACGAGGTAAGACTATACTATAATAGGTACACGTGAGTCTGAAAGAGGTAGGGTGAAAGATGGGCAAGAAATGACCGGAGTTGGTCTCTGTACGAATTCTGGAGATGTCTGGAGTTATACTTTGACACTCCCACTTGAGTGCAGCTGCAGGCCCATAGCCCTTACGAATTTCCAATGTTGTTCGCAAGGTAGGGGTTTTGTAAGAATGTCAGCTACCATATCTCTGGTAGGGACGTACTGGACCACGGCCTCCCCCTTTTTAACCAAGTCGTCCTGAACGAAGTGGTACTTCCGTTGGATGTGCTTTGTCCGAGCGTGGAATTGTGGATCCCGGCATAAGATGATAGCAGCTTGATTGTCATAATGAAGTGTGGTCAGTCCAGTTTGTGGATGTCTCATTTCCTCAAAGAAAGTCCAAAGCCATGCGAGGTGTTGTCTGGCATTGCTAAGTCTGATGTACTCCAATTTGGTAGAAGACAGAGCGACCATGCTTTGCAGTTTGCTGGACCAGGAGATGGTGCCCTGATTACTGATAAAGATGTATCCAGAAATGGATCTGGAATTGTCTGGGTCTTGTGACCATCTGGCATCTGAGAAACCATGAAAATCCATATCCAGTGACACTTCGTTTCCATTGAACCAGAGTTCCATGTCTGGGGTGCCTCGGAGGTAGCAAAGTATGTGTTTTGCAGTGTTCCAATGATACCTTTTGGGAGCAGAGCTGAAATGGCTGAGAGTTCCGACAGAGTATGCAAGGTCTGGCTGTGTTCCCATCATGAGGTACATGAGTGAGCCTATGACTGTTAGGTATGACACCTTAGTTCCGTTAATGACCATCTCTGATACTGCTCTGGATCGTTTGCGGACAATGACAGACTGTGAAGCATGGGTGATTGGCATGGAGTGGAGTTCACCATTCTGGTGTGCTGGAGAACAGTTTGCATGTACTGAGTTTGCAATAAGGATATGGTGCGGAGCTGTCAGTTCCGTTGGACTTCAACTCCTAGGATGAACTTTGCTTCTCTAAGGTCGTGCATCTTAAAAGTGGATGATAATGACGATTTCATGGAGTTCATGAAACTCCATGTGCTGGCAGTGAGGAGTAGATCATCAACGTATACTACAAGAAAACAGACCTGATTTTGTTTTTGGAGGATGTAGAGACATGTCTCTGCATTTAGCTTTGTGAAGCCAAGTTCTCCTAACTTTTTGTCCAGGGTCTTGTTCCATGTCCGGCCTGCTTGTTTGAGTCTGTACAATGATCTCCGAAGTCGCCAACAATATCTGGGTTGAATGGGTACTCCCTCTGGAAGGAGAAGTTACAGCTCTTCTTCCAGTTCTCCGTTCAGGTATGCGGTAGAGACGTCCATTTGGTCCAACTCCAGATTGTATTTTGCTGCCAGGGCCACGATGGTCCATACAGAGTCAAGGTTTGCAACTGGAGCAAATACCTCTTTGTAGTCTATGCCTTCCTTTTGGGTAAAGCCCCACGCAACGATCTGGACTTTGTATCAATTCACATCTCCATTTTCATTGCGTTTGATCTGGAAAATGGGCTTGGGTGTAATCGGAGTTACTCCAGTGGGGAGTAGAACTGTTTCATATACATGGTTAGTGTTGAGGCTGAGGAGCTCTTCCTCTACCGCGGATCTCCATTTATCTGCGTCCGGACGTTGGTAGGCTTCTTTTATGGTCTTTGAGAGGTTTTCTTCCATAGGTCCATGGGTGATTCCGGTGAAGATGTGATTGTGGAGTTGATCAGAGCTGCAGAAGGCTCCAGGCACATCAGGAGTTTCATCGGGGGTTTCTTTGTCAGACCTCATAGGTTCCAGAGTGTCTTCAATCTCAGCTTCTTCAGCAGAGTCTTCATGACCCCCCTATTTCTGTTGTACTTCCTTGTCTAAGGTGCATTGGTAGTCCTGGTTTTTGTTTGCAGATTTTCACACATGGCTTTCCCTGCGAACTCCTCCAACCATCTGTGCAGGAGGATGCACTGGAGTTTGTGATGGAGTTGGTTCAGGAGTTGGAGGTTGGAGGTGGAGTTGGCTGAGCTTGTCTGCTAGATTGAGAACTTCATCTGGATTGTGAATGTCTCCCACTGAAGCTGGAGGGGGTGTTGTGGTTTGTTCGTCGTCCTCCTCGTCTGGAGTTGTTTCGGATGTCCGTACTGGATGAGTGTTGAGTTCCTCCCACTGATCCTTGGATGCACAAATCCAAGGAGTAGCTTCAGAGTCAAAGATGGTATTGGTTTTGTCGAAGGTGACATGTCGACTGGAGATGATGGTCCAATGCTCTGGGTCTAGAAGTTTGTATGCTTGCTGTCCATGTGTATAGCCAAGCATGACACACTTTCGTTCATGAGCTCGGAATTTTCCTTTTTGCTGCTCTTTTGGGATTAAGGTGTATCTGATGCATCCGAAAGGTCGGAACAGAGTGGAATTGACTGGTCGCTTGAATATCGCATGGTAGGGTGTGTCTCCATTCAAGGCAGAGGTCAGACTCCGGGCAGAAATGTATGTAGCAGTGGACATGGCATCTGTCCAAAAGGACTTCGGAAGTTTTGAGTCCTCAAGCATGGAGTTGGCGAGGAGTGACAGTGTTTGGTTTATGCATTCGGCCAGTCCGTTTTGTTCTGGAGTGTATGGTGCGGAGGTTTCTAAGAATGTACCTTCACTCCTGAGTACGTCTTTGAAGTCTTTATTTGTGTACTCACTCCCCCCGTCGCTTCGGATAAACTGGACATGCAGGTCCAAAAAGCATTCTGTGGTGATTTCTGTGTGGAGGAAGTTTTGGACATTGGTCTTCCAATGGAGATAGGTGTTGCGAACATTGCTCTTGTGCTTAAGGAAATAGATCCACAGGAATCAACTGTAGTCGTCAACGATTAGGAGCCAGTACCTGTAGCCCTCACAGGATTTTAGAGTTATCGGACCTCCGATGTCCATGTGTACCATTTGCAAAGGAGCTGAAGTGTGTGGGTACTTGTGCAATTTGAAAGGTAGTTTCTTTAGTTTCCCAATGGTACATGGTTCACAGAACTCCAGTGTTCTGGTGAGTTTGTCAATGCCCCGTAGTTGGCCTTTTCATACCATTGTCTGAATTCATGGTACGGAGATGTGTCCTAATTGGTGGTGCAAAGTGTTTATGTTGATGGAGATGAGACTAGAATCCGGAGTATGTATTGGAGTTACTGCAGCATGATACAGTCCGTTTTTGTGATGTCCAAGCTTGACAGTGCAACGTCCTTTCCTTACGGAGCAGAAGTTTGACATCCCTGGGAATGATGTACAGAATCCTAATTTTGACAGCTTGGGCACGGAGATCAAGGATAATGCGAACTCCAGTACATGTAGGACATTTCTGAGGGTGATTTTGTAGTGGTGTCCTTTTTGTACTTCTCCTTTAGCTCCTGTGGCCACCATTTCGAACTCCGGCATTCCTCTATACCATGTCCGTTGGTTTGGTGGTATTCACAGTACTTTGCATTCTTCTTCTTCGCTCTCCTTTGGCATTGGCAGAGTGGGTGGAGTTGGTTTTTGTGGAGAGTTTTAGCCTTGCATTTTTGGAGAGAATGTGGGTCTCAACGGAGTTGAAAGAAAGTTTGCTTTCATTGATGGTGTTGATGACTGACGATGTGAAGGTGCTCCACTCCAGGGTTTTAGGGAGTGAATGGAGAAGGATGAATGTGAGAATTTTGGGGTCGACAATATATTTCATTCCTACAGTCTCCAGTGTATGAATGGATGCAATGTGCTCAGAGATGTTGGATTTTCCATCCCACTCTGATGCGAATAGTTGGCAATAGGAGTGGTAGGTGGAGGGGAGGTCCAACTTCTGGTAGAGTTCTAGGAGTGTGTCGTATAGGTCTTTAGCGGAGGTATAGGACTTTGTCTGGAGAAGGATTGTGTCACAGATATGATCCTGGATGATGCCATGTGCTTTTTTGTCTCACTCGGTCCATATTCAGACTTCATCTTCTGAACTGATGGTGATGGAAGCAGAGCTTTGGGGCTTAGCGGAGGCAGAGACGGAGGCACCAGCGGTTGGGCAGACGTCTGAACCGAGTATGACTCTGAGGACCTTTTCCCTGCGGAGTTTGGCGGAGATGTGTAGTTTCTATACTTGGAAATTTTCTGGTCCAAGTAGAACAGGCATTCCATGATCGAGGAGTTTTCGGAGGGCATCAGAGATGTGGTAATGATTACACTGTGTAAGCGGAGTTGTGTGAGGTCATGGAGTATTGTGCTAGTGTGCACTAGCAGGGCTCATAACCTGTTAAAATACTAAATAGGGGTGACAATGCCCAACTCAGAATGTGCCACAAGTACTGAGCACAACTAGTATTCACCTAAATAGGGGCAACAATGCCCAACTAAGGTAAAGTAAATACAAAGTACTAAGAGTCAAGTAGTGTCTCACCTCAGAATGTGCCACAAGTACTGAGCACAACTGAGGTGAGATGAAGAAGTTGAAAGGGTTAAATAGTGACAAGGATATGCACTTGCTAAACTCCAGACAAGTCTGGAACAAGATAGGCAAAAATAGGTGCGCTGCTTTGGGAAATGACGAAGGGCATAGCAGCATGTGTTTGGAGGGAGTAGGAGCGCCACCAAGTGATCGACACGAGGTAAGACTATACTATAATAGATATGTGTGAGTCCAAAAGAGGTAGGGTGAAAGATGGGTGAGAAACAACCAGAGTTGGTCTCTGTATGAACTCCAGAGATGTCTAGAGTTATACTTTGACACTCCTGAAACCCCTCATGGCCTACAACATGGATGGCTTTCCAAACAAGAAGGGAGCTATCAAATACAAGATCTGAGCTAACACTCAAATATCCTCCTTTGATCATCAACTCAACCTCATGGTTGTTGCCCTTGGCAAGTGACAGATCATTCTAGGAATGCTCTGGCTTAAACAATGGAACCCTACCATCAACTGGACCCATGGTACAGTAAGTATCAACCTAGAAACTCCATTCCGGGACGCTGTGGTACCTCTTCGTGAGAGTCCACCCCGGAATGAGATTAACAAGATAACCCTTTCAACCCAGCTGGCCCAACAAACGGCCAAACAAGAACACAAAATCCTGTCCTGGTGCCAAGACTATGAAGACATGTTCTCTGAGAAAACCTTTGCCACCCTACCTCCTCACCGACCCTACGATCACACAATTGAACTCAAACCCACCTTCATCCTGAAAATTGCCAAAGTCTACTCATTAAACCCTGCTGAGAAAGAGGCATGTCGTCTCTTTGTCAAAGAACATCTGAAAATTGGTCATATCATTCCCTTGAAATCTCCACAAGCCTCCCCTTTTTTCTTCATACCCAAGAAAGATAGTTCCCTTCACCCCTGCCAAGACTATTGCTATCCCAATTTGTTTACCATCCAAAATGCATATCCCCTTCCTCTTATCTCTGATCTTATTGATGACATGAAGGAGTCAACTGTGTTCACCAAGTTTGACATATGTTGGGGATACAACAACATTTGAATTTGTGAAGAGGACCAATGGAAAGTGGCTTTTATCACCCTGCTTGGACTTTTTGAACCTACTGTGATGTTCTTCGGCTTCAACAACACTCCCCCCACATTCCAAGCTTTCATAAACCACATCTTAGCAGATATGCTTGTGGAATGTTGGTTGAAAATCTACATGGATGACCTAGGCATTCACACCAAAGACGACATAGAACTCCACCATGATTGTACACATTGAGTCTTGCAACAACTCAGAGAACATGGCCTTTCACTCAAGATCTCTAAACGCTCCTTCAATACCCCCCAGATGGAATACCTTAGCATGATCATTGGTCAAGGATGACTTGAGATAGACCCAGTCAAGCTCGCTGCCATCAAAGACTGGAAACCTCCCACATCCGTCAAAGGAATTTGCAGTTTCCTTGGCTTCGCTAACTTCTATCGGAAGTTCATTCCCAACTTCTCCAACATCGTTGCTCCCCTTATCCTGCTCACCCAAAAGAACGAACCCTGGTTATGGACTTCCCTCCAAGAAACTGCATTCCACACACTCATTACCCAGTTCTGCTCTGCCCCAGTCCTCACTCTCCCAGACACATCTTGTCCCTTCTCCATCATGACTGATGCCTCTTTGATCATCTCTGGAGCTGTCCTCCTCCAAGCCGATGTCAATGGTGATCTCCATCCGTGTGCCTACTTCTCGAAGACCTTCTCCCCTACTGAACACAACTACGACATCTATGACCGAGAACTCCTGGCCATCATTCTCACTCTAGAAGAGTGGCGACAATACCTCCTTGGAACCCCGCACCCTGTTACAATTATCACCAATCACAAGAACCTCTCCTTCATCAAAGATCCTTGAAAACTCTCTCATCGTCAAGCCTGCTGGTCCCTTTTCCTCCTCAACTTCAACCTCATCTAGAAAGTAACCCCTGGAACCCAGATGGGCCCAGCCAACACCCTTTCTCGAAAAGACTCCATTGACACCTCTCTCGACAATGCTGACGCAGCTATCCTCCCAGACCCTGTTATCATCAATACTTTAGATCTCATGCTCCTCGACTACATCTGTTCCTCATCCTCATCAGATCCCTTGGTCCTTTGTGTGCTCAAAGCCATGGAAGAAGCTACACCTTTGTTTCCTCACTCTTTGCTCCAAGATTGGTCATTTGATAATGGTCATCTCTTCTACAAAGGTTGATTATATGTCCCACTGTTGTCTCGCTCCATGCTCCTCCATAACATTCACTCATCTCCCACCTCTGGCCATGCTGGTCACTTCCGCACAAAGGCCATCCTTGAACGTGACTTCTAGTGGCCTGGTCTTAGCACTTTCATCAAAAATTTCATAGCTGGTTGTGCCATTTGCCAACAATCCAAGGTCAACATGCATCCCACTGTCCCTCCGTTGAACTCCATCCTGTCCATGTTGTCCTTGCCTTTCCGACAGATCTCGGTCAATCTTATCACAGATCTCCCTTTGTCCTCAGATTTTGACTCTATTATGGTCATGGTCGACCATAGCCTTATGAAGGGGGTAATTTTCATCCCTTGTAACAAAACCATTGATGCCGCAGGAGTTACCAAACTTTTCTTCAACAATGTGTTCAAATGCTTCGGCCTTTATGACACTATCATCTTGGATCATGGCCCACAATTCGCCTCCACGTTTGCCCTAGAACTCGCTCATCTCCTCCAATACGATATTCAACTCTCCACTGTGTATCACCCCCAGACCAATGGCCAAACTGAACATACAAACCAAGAACTCGAAACCTACCTCCATATCTTCTGTGCCAACAACCCCCACTCCTGGTTGGAATTCCTCACTACCGCCAAATTCCATCACAACTCTGCCCCCCACAGCTCCACTAAGTCATCTCTGTTCTCCCTCCTCCTTGGATATGAACCCCAATCATTCCCTGCCCTGGGTAAAACATTCATTCCTGCTCTGTCTGACAGATTGATCACCCTGTCCAAAGCACGAGAAGAAGCCCTTGCAGCACATGATTCCACTTGTATGGTGATGACTTACCACTCCACCCGCTCGTTCACCCCCTGGAAAGTTGGAGACAATGTATGGCTGGAAGCCACCAATCTTCGTATCCCATACCCTTCTAGAAAACTCGCTCCCAAACGTCATGGACTGTTCAAGATCTCCCAGGTCATTTCTCCCCTTGTCTATCGCCTCAGACTACCTCCCTCCTGGAAAATCCACAACACATTCCACACTTCCCTTCTATCCCCATTCAAACAAACCGAAGCACATGGTCCCTCCTTCTCTGAACTGCCTCCAGAAGTAATAGATGATGATGAAGAATTCAAAGTGGAAGCCATCCTATTGCACAAAGGCTGCCCTGGCAACTATCAGTATCTGACCACATGGAAAGGGTACTCTCAGTCTGAGGCTACCTGGGAACCTGAAGAAAACCTATGTCATGCTCCCAGGATCCTTTCCACTTATAAACACTCCCATTCCCTGAAGTGACCGTCCTTGCTTCTTCCCTTTGTACATCCCACTCCCTTTTCCCACTCACTCACACTCAGCTCGAATTAGCAAAAGTCATAGCGTACTGCTGTGCACTGCTACCTAGTACCTGATCCTCTGGCTATGCATTCATTGTCCTGTTTCTCTCCCTGTTTCCTCTTTTGCAGTGGTCTCATTGTTCGCTTGATTACATTTCCCTTCGAAATCAAACAAAGTCATCCTCATATGTTGAGCTTCATTTTCGCCTATGTCTATTACTCTTCAATCTTGCTCCTCTACCATTTTGGACCCATTGCCTTTATGTTCTTATCCTGTGCAACCTATCTATCTGTTTCCTGGTCTCTGCCCCCAGAGACAGATGGATGGATGATGGATGATGGATGATGGATAGATAGATTGATACATGGATGGATAGATGGATGGATGGATGGACATGGATGGATGACTGGTTGGATGGATGGTTAACTGGATTAATGGATGGATGACTGGATAGATGGGTGGTTGATTGGTTGGATGACTGGATGACTGGATGAATAGATGGATGGGTGGATGGTTGGTTAGATGGATGGTTGGATGGATGGTTAACTGCATGGATGGTTAAATGGTTTAGATGGTTGGATGGATGACTGGATAACTGAGTGGATGGTTGGTTGATTAAATGGTTGGACAGATGACTGGATGGATGGTTAAGTAGATGGATGGATGGATGACTTGATAGATGAATGGATGACTGACTGGTTGAATAAATAGATGGTTGGTTGGATGACTGGTTGGTTGGATACTTAAATAATTGGATGAATGGATGGTTAACTGACTGGATGACTGGATGACTGGATGGATGAATAGATGACTGGACAGATGACTGGTTGAATGTTAGTTAGACAAATGGTTGACTGGTTGGTTGGATGGCTAAATAAATGGATAGATGGATGAATAGATGAATATATAGATAGTAAGTTAAATAAATGGTTGACCAGATGATTGGATGGATGGATGGTTAGATAGATAAATAATCAAGTGTTGACCAAATAGATGGATTAATGGTTACATGGATGATGGATAGATAGCTTGCTAAATAGATGGCTAACTGAAATGGTTGGATTAATGGATGGATGACTGGTTAAACAGATGACTAGATGTTAAGATAGATGGGTAGTTAAATAAGTGAATGAAGGAATTTTTAGATGGATGGATTGGTTAACTGAACAGTTGGTGGGTTGGTTGCATGACTGGATGGATAGATGAATGGCTAGTTGGATAGATAGATGACTTGATAGTTTGCTCTGTGGTTGGATGGATGATTAGTTGGATGGTTGGTTAAATGGACGGATGAATAGCTTGCTAGATGGATGGATGGTGATATGACTTCAAACATCAATAGTTGTCAACATCAAATGATGGCAACATTAAATGGTGGCAACATTAAATGGTGGCAACCTTTGCCAAGAGATTTAGGAAATCACTTGAAGTTTAATGGGAAATTTCAAATAAACTTGACTGGGAAGATGTCCTAGCAAGCCAATGCCCTTTACATACTACTCCTAATATATATATATATATATGTTTGACAGAGACCAGGAAACAGATAGATAGGATTGATGAATGACTGGATGGATGAATGGATGACTGACTGGTTGACTGGTTGACTGGATAGATGGTTGGTTGAATAAATAGATGGATGGATGGATGGCTGGTTGGATGGATGACTGACTAGATGACTGGACAGATAAATGGATGACTGGATGAATGTTAATTAGACAAAGGGTTGACTGGTTGGATGAATGGATGGATGATTAGATGAATAAATAAATAGTTAGTTAAATAAATGGTTGACCAGATGGTTGGATGAATGGTTGGTTAGATAGATAGATAGATAATCAAAGGGATGTGGGCAACACAACTGTGTACCTACTACCACCACCACAGCAACTGTGACAAAGACAAGGAGAGTGTGGGCAGCACCCACCACCATGTAGCAACTGTGATGAGGACAAGAGGGGTACAGGCAACCTAACAGTGAGTCCACCACTGCCACCACCACTAATCGCAATGAGTTCGATAGGGGCATGGGCAATGCAACAGTGTACCCACCACCACCACAGCAACCATGATGAAGACAAGGGGGTGCAGGATCCTCAGCACCACCATTGTGACCACAATGGGGATGAAGGGGGCATAAGCAACACAGCAGCGACTCTACCGCCACCACCATCACCACCATGACCATAAAGAGGATGAGACAATGCAATGGTGTGCCTGCCACCACCACCACTACCGCAACTGCCATAAGGACAAGTGGGCAATGTAACAGTGTGCCTGCCACCACCATTATGACAAGCATGACAAGGATGAAGGGGTGTGTGTGCAATGCAACGGTGTGCCTGTCACCACCACCACTATGACCAAGATCACAACCAGATGTAGTATAGATTACTTGTATTGTTTTTTTAGGTTTTAGGTTAAGTATTTAACCTTGTATTATTGTTACAATTTTCTTCTTTACTGTTCAATCCTCTTATTTCATGTTCTTTGTCCTGTCATGGTTCTTCCTCTCATGTTTCACTATGCTTACAAAGATTACCTCTTCATCATTGGGATGTCTCGAGCAAGTCTCATCTTTCTCTCTTGCTCCCTCTGATTCTATTGGACGATAACCTACACAGTTGTCTTTCTCATGACAGCTTAGTGTTCCCATATTCCATGATGTTCCTTTACATTCTATCTTCTCACAATAGAATCGTTTGTATACCAATTGCTGTGTACTTGTAGTTTCTTTACTCTGAATCTACGATTTCAGTCGTACTCATTCTTTGTCCTCAAGTGATTCTCGAGACCTATATGCTCCCTTGTCATCGTCCTTCGTCCTCTGTCTTTGATTCACACTTAGCTTGCTAGGAGAGACGCTGTGGTACCTCTTCATGAGTGTCCGCCTCTCTTGGGTTATGTCAAACCCTCTCTTGAGTATGCTTCACATTACAATTGTAGCACACACAAATATAATTGTTTTGGATCACACAAGATTAGATTTTGTTAGGTGTGTCAGTGTTAGAGTTATCTATCAGGTTGATCATATAGTCTCTTTAGTCCTTTGTAGTCCTATAATCCTCTATAGTCCTGTAGCCTACTATAGTCCCATAGTCCACTATAGACCACTGTGTTCAGCTATAGCCTGTGTAGTATTGCCATGACTATGTAGTATATATAGTCCATGGCCTGGCCATGCAGGCAACAGTAGACTACAGAGTATGTTACATTTGAAGATGGACTACAAAGGACAATGTATGCTACATATATTGGCCTTGGCTATAGCCATTTTCTTTTTTCCAGATGAGGGCCTGCAAGTTGTTGGGTATGGTCCACTCAGAGCCTGCATTTTGGAGGTGAGCAAAGAGGTGCTCAAGCTGAGCAAAGGCATTGGTGGGGTTGGAGCTGTTGGAAATGGTTAGCTCCATCATTAATTTAAAGTCACTAAAAACTTGGGGGGAATCTTACTTGTCAAAGTCCTCCTTAAGAGCAGCAATGAGACCACTAGTGTCCACATAGTTATTGTACTTGGCAACAAGAAGGGTAGAGAGATATGTGAGGAGGGTGCTGCAGACTTTGTCATTGATGAAAATCCAGTCACGGAACCAGGACCAGTTGGAAGGAGTGGTGGGGTGCATAGCACCTATGCTCTTTCCTACTTCATCTTTTGCTCTGGTGTTAGAACCAGGAATAGGGGGATGAGGAACATCAAGAACACAGGTGATGCCAGTCAACAGGAGGTAGTTGAACATGGTGGGCCACTAGTTCACCCATCCATTACCATGGAAGGTAGAGATTTTGGGGCCAAGAGTGAGGGAGGAAGAAGCATTCTTGTTGGACATAGTGTCTCAAATGTAAAAACTGTCAGTACAATGCACCAATATAGATTTTGCAGTCACAGGGTCATGGATTGAGGAAACTGGGATTGGTGCCTATAGTTTACAGTTGTGAGACTTTTATTTGCATTCCCCTGGTATGCCTCACTGAAAAAGTTGTTGACATCTCGTGTATGACCCTTCTGACAAGATTTTTGGGACTCCTCAAGTTCCAGGACTTCAAGGTCTTGCAACAGACCATCCTTGCCAACTGAGTCTCTAGGTAATTGGGAGACCAGGGCTATGGTATCATTGATAATTAATGAAATGAAATATGAAGGGAATTATAGCCACACCATTTGAGTGACCCATCCACTGTGTTTTGTCTAACATAATGTGTCTTGCCCTCTTTTTTCCTATAGGGTGTGCTTCAGCCTTAGTGAATCATCTTGGATGTGATGGATGGTAGAGCTAGTTAGAGAAACCATAACTTACTATTCAGCACTTGTGGAATGCTGTTTGTCTTCAGCACATTCACTTCATGTTTGGAATCACTGGCAAGGTAGACAGATGAATTGGTACCTATCAGATGGATTTTGTGCTTGCAAGATGTGGAACCAGGCAATGCAGGAGGTGGGGAACCATGATCAGGCTTATCAGTGTTAGGATGTGATGTGGGCAGACTCAACTGCTCTTGTGCCACAGTCTGGTGGTGGGAATGGAGTTCTAGCATGGCTGCATTCTCAACATCTCAAAGCCTAGCTGAGAGAAGCTAGGCTCCCTTAGGTTGCACACCAATTTTGTCACTTGAAGCAGTAGTGCTCATGGTGCTCTGAGGGCTCAAAGGCAAATCTAGTGCCATCTGATAGGCTTGTCAAATTGGTGTATAGATCAACTATACAGTTCTCTGGCACTTTCCAGAAAATTTAACAAAAAAGCACCAAGCCCCAGCCAGAGCCCTGGCCCATGGCTTGCACAACAGCAAGGCCAGGCCAAAGCCCTATGTCAGCTGCCCTACAAGCTCAGCATGGCTTGGCCAAAATCAGCTCAGCTAACTTCCTGGTTCGATTGGGTATGGTCAGAATAGGGAAGTGACTAGAAATGAAAGAGGTAATGATGTGGTGACAGTACAGTGGGCAGTTTTGGTGATGTTTGGAAGGTGTTGAGTGTGGCCTTCTTTGTACTGTTACTGTATCCCTCTGACTTTTTTCCATCTAATACCCTATGATGCCACCTTGCAGCACCTTTTCTCCATCAACAAGTTGTTTTAGTGAATGTGTGGGCTAGCTGTGCTCATCTTGTTGAGGTTTCTGGTTGGTCACCTCACTAGGTTCTCAGTTGGATGGATTCTCTACAGTGTGTATCAGTTTTGTTAGGGGTGTTTGTCTAATATGTCACCTGTGGTGTTGTGAAATCATTTTGTTGCACTAACATAGTTTAGTAGTATTGCAGTCTGTTGGTAGGGATGGTATGGTTATGTTTCTTCGTCTTATCCTCTGCATCATTTGTGCATGTTGTCTGCAGTATTTGAGGCATAGGAGTAGGTAGTGTTGTACATACATTCTCTTTTTCTCTGGGATATTTATCACAGTGCAGAGATGGTGCACACTTGATTTAGTGGAGGTTTAGTGGGCAGTGTTTGCTTTGAAGCCACATTAGAACTGTGGATTGGCATCTGGATAGTTCTGCTGCAATCTGTAGAAAGGATCTCTTTAGTAATTTTTGGTCAATTTTTGACATGAAATAAAACTGGGGTGACTTCACCCATGTCACTTGCCATCTCCACTTTTCCATCAGTTTTTGAGCCTGAATGAGTACAGGTATGCTGAGAGGGAGGGTGCTGTATCATAGGCAGTTTGGGAGCAGGTTTCTCAGTGTCAAAGTATAACTCCGGACATCTCCGGAGTTCGCACAGAAACCAACTCCGGTCGTTTCTCGCTCACTTCTCATTCCACCTCTTTCGGACTTACTTACACCTATTATAGTATAGTCTTACCTCATGTCGATCGCTTGGTGGTGCTCCTACTCCCTCCGAACGCGCGCTGCTGCGCCCTTTGTCAATTCCCAAAGGAGCGCGCCTAGTTTCACCTATCCCGTTCCGGACCTTTCCGGAGTTTAGCGAGCACGTATATTCGCCACTATTTAACCCTTCCGATTTCTTCGTCTCACCTCAGTTGTGCTCAGTTCTTGCAGCGCATTCTGAGGTGAGACCTTGCTCTGTTCTTAGTACATTGTATTTACTTTACCTTAGTTGGGCATTGCTGCCCCTATTTAGGTGAATATTA